>JAUCBJ010004658.1:0-45999 GCA_032718475.1 Nemertoderma westbladi
CTAAATTCCCTTCGTCATTAAATAATTCATTGCAATGCAAACAGGAACTGGTATCTGAAGAAGATACCAACTCCCCAACAGTTTCATTAGAACTACCGGAATCTGTTGTTGCACAACTGAGTGTCGCTTCTGTACCTTCAGTTTCAATAGGCCTACCATAAGAACACTCTGGGCTGTCGTTTTCCCGTTTTTCAACAATAAAAGAATCTCCAGATGGTTCATAAGAAATATCTTCGTCATCTAGTACAGGGACAACATCTACAGGCGCGGATCCAAGGGGGGGGGGGGGGGGGGGGCAAAATCGTGTCGTGATAATAGTCATCACCCGGTTTACGTTTTCTCATTAATATAAAATAAATGTTATGAAAGTATTGCTATATAGCTACTTAGCTGACCACGTGATTCAATTACAGTGTATCCAACCACGTTAATAACTCAGCCAAATCTCGATAAAATATATCCAAACTTGGTACACATGTAGTCTGGCCAAAGTATATAAATTTTCCAAGTTGAATTTGCGTGGGGTCTTCCTGCAGCATCTGTGTAACTGACTTACAGTTATAATAAATTAGTCTACCCAAAAATTATTAGTCTTGGCATCAGCTGGTTGCTAGGAGACTACAGGATTACAGTACGGTACCGGTACTGTTAACTGTTACAGTGGTACAGAGTTACCGGTACCGTCTTCAGGTGGAATAATCCACCAGAATAAAAACGAATTTAAAGACAAACCTCATTATAAACCAATATATCAGCACTTTGTTCACTTCTTTCTTCGTTGGCTACTCAATTATTTTACTACTTCTTAATATTTATTAATAATTTATCTTTTGCAATCTTTTATCGTCTTTCATCTTATAGTTTCACTTTAACAACTATCATATCGGTACTAATATGAAGCGAACAATGAAGGATTTTTTTGGAGTTTTAGAAAAATCGGCGCGATTGGAGGTGGAAGAGATGATGGTGGCCATTGTACCGGATCCGGAAGTGGCGAGTACAAGTAGTAGACAGGCGGATAACCAGACGGCAAGCAGAGATAGCTACGATATATGTGCGGAGCTGGCGCCTAACAAAAGGAATATAGGATATGGACTACTAAATAAACATTAATCTGATGGGGAACAGTTGGAGTTGGAGCGAACATTTTCAAAACTTAAGCTTTTGAAATCGTACTTACGTGCCACAATGACAACCCCGACTAACTGATCTGGCTTTACTTTCAATCCACAAGGATATCAAACTCACACCAGATGAGATAATTAATGAATATCTGAATATGCTGGTCGCCAGGCCCGTCGATTACTGCTCATTTAACTATTGCCGGTATAAAATTCATTATTGTATTATACAATAGGCTAATTGTATAATTATTACTTTTATTTTAAAAGATTAATATTAAAATATTTTAATGCTAATATATTTAGTATATAACGAAAATTTAAATGGTTTAAAAAATTGATCTGGGGGTATCATAGTTTTAGCAGCTTAGCCCCCTCCGAAAAAAATTCCTGGATCCGCGCCTGAACATCTACTCTACCGAACAAATTGTTGTGATCTTCGATGGGAGATGATCCGTAAACGCACTTCTCTTGTTTGACATCAAGATAATAAGGGGTGGAGTCTGTTGGTTCTCTCTTTATAATTATACAGTCTGTTTGTTCTTTCTTTATAACTATACCGGCGCCAGATGATTTCTCTTTCAATAAATGTTGATCCATTATCAAATCTTCAATAAATATTAATAAATAAATTAAATACAAGTGGCAGTAATTTAAGGTATGTTAAGCTATATATCTCTATTATAAATTCAAACTCGTATATTTACTCGTATATATATATACTAGAAAGCCCGTGGCCCTTCGGGCCACGGCTTTCTAGTTCACAAGCCTATTATTCACCTTTCCAAACATTAATTAATTAACTTAACTTAACAAAACGTCACATGATTGAGTGTTCTCTCAAACAAAAGGACTGAAGCTGTTTTACTTTTCAAATATCTACATACTACGTACAACATAAGGCTTAGTTTGTATAAAGTAGATAAATACCTGCCAAGTATCATTTCCAAAGGATTACAAATAGTAAAAATATGCAAGAAGGTTAAACTGTAGAACTGCAGGTGGTTATCATCCTCATAAACACAACCTATAGTTTATTTAGTTTAGTAGGTAGTGCACAGTACTTTTAGATCGCTGCCAAGAATAAACTCGAAAGAATTTAAATGGGAGAAGGATTTCACTTTCAGACAATTCGTCCCCTAGTGGCGGACTGGAGAACTGCAGACTGGTCAACGTCCTTCCCAAAGACGCAGCTTATGATGTAGTACAGTAGACCTCGCCAAGTATCAGCCTAAAAGCATTTTTAATAAATAAATGTGAGAATGTTTTCACTTTTCAGACATTTCGCACCCTCTAGCAGTATACTGGAGAACTGCAGACTGGTTAGCATCCGCCCCAAACACACAGCCTATGGTGTAGTATACCTTTCCCAAGTATAAAAAAAAGCATTAGAAACAACGAAATGGGAGAAGGTTTTCATTTCAGACATTTCACCCTCTAGCGGCAGACTGAGGAATTGCAGATTGGTCAGAGTTGTCCACAAAAACGCAGTCTATGATGTAGTAGACCTCTGCAAAGTATCAGCATAAAAGCATTATTAATAACGAAATGGGTGAAGGTTTTCACTTTCAGACATTGCGCCCCCTAGTGGCAGACAGAAGAATTGCAGGGTTCTCTGAGTTTGCAGAGTTGGTCTGAGTTCTCCACAAACACGCAGCCTATGGTGTTGTAGACCTCTGCCAAGTATCAGCCTAAAAGTATTATAAACAACGAAATGGTATAAGGTTTTCACATTCAGATATTTCACCCCCTAGCGGCCGAATACTGCAGGTAGTCGGGCGTCCTCCATAGACACACACCATATGGTGTAATACACATCTGCCAAGTGTCAGCCTAAAAGCATTATTAATAACGAAATGGGATAAGGTTTTCACTTTCAGACATTTGGCCCCCTAGTGGCAGACAGAAGAATTGCAGGGTTCTCTGAGTTTGCAGAGTTGGTCTGAGTTCTCCACAAACACGCAGCCTATGGTGTTGTAGACCTCTGCCAAGTATCAGCCTAAAAGTATTATAAACAACGAAATGGTATAAGGTTTTCACTTTCAGATATTTCACCCCCTAGCGGCCGAATACTGCAGGTAGTCGGGCGTCCTCCACAGACACACACCATATGGTGTAATACACATCTGCCAAGTGTCAGCCTAAAAGCATTATTAATAACGAAATGGGATAAAGTTTTCACTTTCAGACATTTGGCCCCCTAGCGGTAGACTGGAGAAATGCAGACTGATTCTAGCTCCTCCCCAAACACGCTGTATGGTGTAGTAGACCTCTGCCAAGTATCAGCAAAAAAGCATTATAAACAAAGAAATGGGATAAGGTTTTCACTTTCAGATATTTCTCCCCCTAGCGGCAGACTGGGGAATTGCAGATTGGTCAGCATCCTCCCCAAACACACAGCCTATGGTGTAGAAGACCTCTGCCATGTATCAGCTAAAAGGCTTTAATAATAACGATATGGGAGATGTTTTCAGTTTCGGATATTTCGCCCCCTAGCGGCAGACTGGAGAACTGCAGATTGATCAGTGTCCTCCCAAACATACAGTCTGACAGTCTATGGTCGGGAACAGATCTGCAAAGTATCATTTACAACAGATTAAGTCTGGTATCAAAAAGTAGCATAATAGTCGAGACCCAACATGTAGAGTGACAGAATGAACTGCTAGGCCTACCGCGCTACCGGTACCAAATTCACGAAATCTGCATTCTCGCAAACAAACGCGCAAAATAAGACTCGAGATAGCGACAGTGCACGTGCTCGTGACGAGAGCTTCCGTTCGATGTGCCGCGAGCTCCGATTGGTGTTTGTGTGTAGAAACGTATAGACGGACAGACAGACAGACAAACAAGCAAACACATGATATTTATATATATAGATCAGGTTACGGTGGCTGATTTAGGCCACATTTAATTAAATTTTTTTTTCAAAGAGGATTAAGAAAAAAATAAACTAAATTATATTATTTAGGGGATTAAGAAAACAGAAACAAATTAAACTAAATTATGTGAATATTGATTTTGATTTCTGATTGGTTGAAAAAATAAATAAACTAAATTAAGTATATTTCTGATTGGTTGAAAAAATAAATAAACTAAATTAAGTTATTTCTGATTGGTTGAAAAAATAAATAAACTAAATTAACTGTATTTCTGATTGGTTGAAAAAATAAATAAACTAAATTAAGTTATTTCTGATTGGTTGAAAAAATAAATAAACTAAATTAAGTTATTTCTGATTGGTTGAAAAAATAAATAAACTAAATTAAGGGAGGTTTCTGATTGGTTGAAAAAATAAATAAACTAAATTAAGTATATTTCTGATTGGTTGAAAAAATAAATAAACTAAATTAACTGTATTTCTGATTGGTTGAAAAAATAAATAAACTAAATTAAGTTATTTCTGATTGGTTGAAAAAATAAATAAACTAAATTAAGTTATTTCTGATTGGTTGAAAAAATAAATAAACTAAATTAAGGAAGGTTTCTGATTGGTTGAAAAAATAAATAAACTAAATTAAGTATATTTCTGATTGGTTGAAAAAATAAATAAACTAAATTAACTAAATTTAACTAAATTTTGTGGTACTGGTGTACTGCAGTACTGCCTGGCCGTGGTCTGTGTGTGGTATATGTCTGTATGCTGTACTGCTGTATGATGTATGAATAGAATCACCAACAACATGGTAAGGCAGGCTACTGTTAAACTGTAGTACTGGTACATGTGGGGCGAGCCACGAAGTGAGTGAGCCTTAGCGTAGTGGTACCATTAATCAACCTGTCGTTCTGTCGTTCTGTCGTGTTCAATTTTAAACGTTAATAACTCGGCCAATCTTTGATGAAATCTATCCAAACTTGGTACACATGTTGTTTGGCAAAAGTTTAGAAATTTTCCAAGTAGAATTTCAGTGTGGCCTTCGAGAAGCTAAGATAATAGCAGTTAATTAGTTAATTAAGTTATTACGGTAAAAACACCATTTTCAACCTGCCTTTTAAAGGAAATTAATTGTTTTACAGTATAAGATTTAAATAATTATAATTAAAAATTATACAGATGTAATCCCCATACGCCATTCTATTATAGTTTTTAATTAGTTCAAGTGATTTGCTTTAATAATTGTGTCTTTAATTGATCTAAAGTAATTAAAACGGCAAAAAAAATTTATTCTCATTAAATACTGCTCATTTATTGGCCAACATGCTGGTACATAGATGGGATGTGTGTGTCATTCCCAGTTGCTGGGAATGATTATTGGTCAAGTCTCTGCTGCTGGCTGGGAGTTGTTGCTAAGACTAACCAGAGAGGAATAGTAATAGACAACCAGTATTGCTATTCCAGCCCAGACAGCATTCTTTAAATTCACTATAAATGTTGTATTGCTATCTCAGGTGAATGACAGATATCATAACATAAATACTATCCATGGCATGGCTGTTGTGTAGGCTTCTGAAATAGTTTATTCCACAATGTATATGTCTGGTTATTTTTTAATTGAATTTTTGCAAAGTAGTAAAATTAATGTTCTTAAAAATAATATTATTATTTTATATGTAACCTAGGAAATTAGCTACATTTTTTCGCTGCAGCTTTAAGAGTGTACATTAATTTAATATTATTTCAATACCCATATTACTACATCGGCATAAGATGCGTTGGCGTTGTATCACACATCTCCACATATCACACATATCCACATAGATGTATCAACAGTTACTCGCACAGTTTCGAAACTTCGCATAGTTATAACTGTATAAAGATCGTCAGTCTGCGTTTAGGAAAAATATTTTATAACAAAACAGGACAAGCGACGAGCGCAACGAGGCATATAATGAAGACGAGTACTGCGTTGACTAAATTATTATATAAACCACCTGGCTTCACATATTGATCGCATCCCTAGTTATTATTATTATAAAGAACGTCCTAGCCTGCGTTTAAGAAATATATTTAAATACAAAACAGGACGAACGCAACGAGGCTTATAATGAATACGAGTACTGCGTTTATTATATTCCTATAAACCACCTGGCTTTGCATATTGAACGTGCGATTGGAAATAAGTTCGTGCTACCCTTCCGTGGGTGGTAGATGTCGCGGTTATGTATTGGTGGTTGGGAAGGGTGGGGGGGGGGGGGGGGGATTAAAAGGGGTGAACACGTACTGTCCCCCTTTCTTTGATTGATTGGTGGTGTGGGTAAATTTCTCAAAACCTGATTTTGTGATACAGTCGCTCAATTTTAATTTGTATCTCATAACTGGGCCTCGTGCTGCGCGAAGGCCCCACGAACGTGTAGCGTTGTAGTGTAGTAGTCAGGTAGTGGTGCCAGTATGCCTGTATGCTATCCTGATGAATAAGCGCTTCGTTTGACTGTGTTGTGTTTGATGGCAGGACTGTTCTCAGCTTCTGCTGTTGTGTTTTACTACTGTAATCAGTAGGCCTACTGCAGTAATTAATTAATACCTAGGCCTACGTCAGTACGTACCGGTATCTACCTATCAGTCTATCACCGATCGACCGATGTATGTGCACCAGCACCAGGCAGCCAGGTACCAAGCAGCCAAGGCGGGGTACAGTACAGCTGTACACAGTGAGCAGTGGTAGTTCTGTAGCTGGTCGTACTGTAGTACCGGCAGACCGGTATTATATTAAGCTGTTAAGCAGTACCCTAACGGTCTGACGACTGAACGGTTGAACTGAACATGGATCAGGTACCTGTACAGTAGTTAGTTAGTACCACAGTACCGGCTGACCGCTGCCGACAAGCTGACAAGGCAACCCAAAAACCGGCATACCGGGCAGCCGGGTGCCGCTGGAAGTATAGGCCTACATGCCGGATTTTTACTGTTTTAATCTATTAGCCTACTAAATGGAAGGGGGGCCTGATGATCAGGAGAAACGCCGGCTTTTAACAGACTTAAGGAGGGATACCTATCTCCGTGTGGATGAAGTTTATCGCATATTTCATGATTCTGCATCAGTTGATACTAATAGGTCTTCCTCTACTGGTACATCACGCCTGACAGGTCATGTAAATGGTTCACACTCAAACCTATATATGGAAGCTGGGCAATTAACTCAGGGTACAATTAGTGACAATGCCAATAATCCTATTAGAATTTCACATAACCAGCGGAGTCTAAGTTCTGGTACACGGCGGTTGCAACATCGCCGTCAAGATGTGCTATCTACTCGAAGGCCTATTTCTAGATCTGTAGGACGTCCGTTAGAGGCAATACGAACAATACATTTTACTTGTAGCATTGATACTGGACGTGGTCATAAAGTTCTAAAACATCCTCTGGGGGGATCAAATAAACTTGGACTTAAACTCAGGGTGAACCAGACAATGCAGGAAGTTCGTGAAAGTTTAATTAATACCATTTTCTCTAGTGAAGGTGGGGAAAACAGGGCTCTAAAAGTACTGAAGAAAGCTTGTAATAGAGATGACTATTTTTGTACAGTCACAAATACGTTCGGTGATAGTATCGAAAGCTTTGAGTCACTGGAGAAGTTCTTAGAGAGTGGTAAAATAGTAGGGATTCCTACAATATCTCTTTTATGTAAGAAAAAATCTTCTTTCACTACTACTACTACTACCATAGGCGTACCGGTACCGGTAGTGGATGATCCTGGAATCCGGTGTAATTGTGGTCGCACTGGTTCTGCTATAGAAGTGATCAATGGTAAATGTTTAGTTTGTCGCCAAGATTATGAATATAATATAAGTTTAGCTGTAGACAAATCTAAAGGACCTGAAGGTGATGAGGAGTTTATTGAAGTACCGGTACCAGTGTATGATGATACAATGGATGTTGAAGTCGAAGTTGAAATTTTGGCGGCAGAAACAGGTGTAGATCCAATGCTCTCAAGTGCAACTGTAGTTCCAGAAGAAGATAACGACATAGAAATATCCCGAGAACAACTGGCTGAAAGACGATCGGTCTTCTACAGCCGCCAGTTTGAAGATGGTCAGTGTACGTCTAGTAACGATACTGGTCTTCGAAATGATGGTTTATCTCGTCCAAGGCGAAATGCAAGACCACCTCTGAGATACGGTGACTTTTTAGATAACTCAGCAGATATTGACGAAATTATTACCTATGATGATGAAGCCGATATTTCGGGTGGCAATAAGAAGGTCTCAGTGAAACTTAATAGAAGTAATCTATTCAATGATGTTATAGGAGTATTTACTGCCCTTGATAATATAACGGTGAATTTACTGGACGTAAGTTTTGTGGATGAGAGGGGTATAGATGATAAAGGATTGACACGAGAAATGTTAACGCTTTTTTGGGAAGAATTCTATTTGAAGGGGACAAAAGGTTCCAGTGCTCTTGTACCCACTGTTAGACACGACTGGACAGAGGAGATGTGGCATATTATTGGGAAAGTAGCTTGGTATGGATTTGTTAATGAAGGATACTGGCCGATAAGGATATCAAGCATATTCTGTAAGTTTGCTTATTTTGGTGAGACTGTTGCAAAGACCGGGATTACACCAGAAACGATAAACGGCCTGTTGTGCAACAACGAAATAGAATTAATTAAGAAAATCCGTAATAGGGAACCATTGGAGAAAGAAGATGAAGATCAACTTATAGACGCATTAGATCAGCTCGGTTGTCGGAAACAATTACGAGCTGACAATGTCGATGAAATATTATTGGAGTTAGCTTATAAAGAATTCGTTCAAGTTCCGGCATTTATCGCAAAACATTTCCAGTTGGGCGCCCCTGGTAACCCTTTTAATTCACCTGATGAAATTGATAGTCTATACAAAACATTACTGCCAACATACTCTAGTTTGTGGAAAAAACTAAACTTCCCCTTAGATATGTCAAAGGCGCAACTCGAGATTCAAGGTTATCTTAAAAAGATGTTGAGGGAGTTCGACCCAAAGTTATTGGAAGCATTCGTTCGATTTGTTACTGGTTCAAATCTTCTTGTATGTGAATTTATTGTGGTTGGATTTTTCAAGGAGGACAAGTTCCAATCGAGTTTCGGACGTTCGATAACTGCGAGAACATGTACCCCACTGTTAACGTTACCAACAGACTATAACTCCTATATGGAGTTGAAGGAAGAGATACAGAAACTACTCATGAACGGAATGGGGTACTTATTTTCAGATTATTGATCAATACAATGATGTAAAGAAAGTGTTATTGTATATTAATTGTGTTATTTTTTATTGTATATTAATTGTGTTATTTTTTAGATACAAATAATCTTTCTTCTTATTTTCAATAATTAGTTGCGTTCAAGTTTGTTTACAACCTTTTTCAGTTGCTGAAGTCCCCCCTCCGGAGCCGGAGGTTTGGTAAGAGAGGGGGGGGGGGGGGGGGGGGGGATTTGCTTTTCAGTTCACACGTAATACACACATAATGTCCTGCGACTTAGATAGATCCTTAGTTACAGCTGATTACTAGTATAAAATTAATATGTAACATGTGCTATCGAGTCTCGTTTGTTGTTTTGGTTACAATCGGTCCGTCACTATATAACCTGCACCCTTCTCGACTGAAAACAACGACATGAACTGTACCAGCCTGTTGTGGATGGGGGGGGGGGGGGGGGGGGGTACAGTTGGTTGATTGAAGAGTAATAATCCTCATTTACCTAAGTAAATAATGCAAATCTTATTTACCGCTACCATTGACTGAGGGGTAAAAAATATAAATTTTAACAATACATATTATTATATAACATATATATTGATATAATATAGTACACATAATGTTGAATTCACACTACTACATTAACCAATGCTTGTTCGATTGAATCTATTAGATATACCAATACATCGGCACATTGCCATAACGTACAGTACTACTTTGCTGAGGAGATATAATATGTGGGTTTCTTGATAAGTAATAGTCACAGATGTTTGATACAGACCTTCGGCATGTTCGCATGTTAATTGTCATTACCGAGTTAAATCTGTCAATCAGATTGATATCCTCTATACTAACTGGATGCAAATAGTTTGGATTATCGACAAACAATATGTCAGGTTTACCCCCAGGTGAAATAAGTCCACTTTTACGAAGTCGGTGGCTATTCCATTGAATTCTAATAGAGTCAAGTGTTCTTTGAAGTAAGTCTAAATAAACGTAACGCACTATCTCAATATGTAGATTATTAGATGTGTCTATAATGCCATAAATTTCCAGCGATCCAAAGTGAGACAACCAAGTTTGCATGCCGAGCATTGGGAACTTAGACCACCATGATTCAATGCGCTGATTGCGCGTGCTTTTTCCATATATAAAAACTTGTGGATCAGAAATATTTAGTTCATATAGACGTAAAAGTCGTTTAGTTTATTTATTTTTTCAACCAATCAGAAATATACTTAATTTAGTTTATTTATTTTTTCAACCAATCAGAAACCTCCCTTAATTTAGTTTATTTATTTTTTCAACCAATCAGAAATACAGTTAATTTAGTTTATTTATTTTTTTAACCAATCAGAAATAACTTAATTTAGTTTATTTATTTTTTCAACCAATCAGAAATATACTTAATTTAGTTTATTTATTTTTTCAACCAATCAGAAATACAGTTAATTTAGTTTATTTATTTTTTAAACCAATCAGAAATAACTTAATTTAGTTTATTTATTTTTTCAACCAATCAGAAATCAATATTCGCATAATTTAGTTTAATTTGTTTCTGTTTTCTTAATCCCCTAAATAATATAATTTAGTTTATTTTTTTTCTTAATCCTCTTCGAAAAAAAATTAAATTAAATGTGGCCTAAATCAGCCACCGTATCAGGTAGATAGAAAGAAAGAAATATAGAAATACACCGCACCATTAACTTTTATAATAAAATTTATGTAAAAATAGTGAGAGGGTTATCCACACTAAAATAGTAGCAACACCCAGTTTCAAACATTATAACATATAGGCCTAATGTTTATACCGGTATGTGATAGGGAAGAGGACACATTGAAACAGAGTCAGGGTCCCAGTCCCCTTATTTTAAATATGAATCTTAACATTTTTACGTCTGAAGTCCATCTACTTACTCCAGGTATTGTTTGGTATATTTGCATTTTTCTAAAAATAATAATAAGAAGACTGGTACAAGGCTGACATAACTTCTGAACTAATCAGGTAGGTAGGTACCAGTACGATTCGAGAGTACAGGTTTTTGGTGATTTATTATATATTAGTAATTGGCAATTCATTTAAAGACACAGTGTGCTCGGATGTACTGGGAACTACGTACCGTCGCGGTCACCAGAACAAACTCTTTGGAACTTAATGAATTAACTACGTACAGTAATACATAAATAATAACTCAAGTTATCCTGTAGCTGATTATGAAACTGTAACCTGTTCTATGACTGCCGTATATTGTTTTGGTTATAGTTACAAGCCACTGTAAGAGTAACCTGCTCAAGTACTTTTTGAAGTACTTTTGTTTATTTTGGAGGTGTCAACCCCCTCCAAATCGATCATTGCGGTTCCAATGAGCCTAAAGACAATGCAATAGGTGTACCAGAAGTTGGTCACCAGGAGGATAGAAGGCACGCATGCCACATAGCCGCATCAGTTAAAACCTTCCACTCATGTATGGGGTATGGCGCCTCTTAGGCTAAACTTTTTCAAATTTTCTGAAGATTTCTTTGCCATGTTTTTGCGCTATTTGAAACATTATTTTGAGGTATCAGCAGGATATTTAACTTAGTTATTGCTCAGAATCAGCAAGCCTAAATCTGTAAATGTACTCATACAAAATCATACAGACATATGGAAAACACTGCAAACCAGAAATTGATCAGCAGGAAAACAAGGATAGTGCTGAGCATTGAGCTGTATGCTGATTAAATTACTATTCCTCAGTTGGCAACCGAGAAAAGCCACAACGCCAGCTTTCTTTCGATTTCTTTCTTTAAAATGACAGGCAGTCCGAGTCCCAGTCTGCCAGTAGTAACCAAAATAATAAACGAGCATGACTGCATGATTTGGTGAATTGTGTGTTTAAACTGGTAACTTTCTGAATGTGTAGGGGTATTTGGTAAATTATAACATAAACATTCCCGTATGTCTCCCATTCCGACGATTTTCTTAATCCCCAATCTATGAAAGTTCGCTAACCGAACCCGGAACCACGAACCGATCTCAACTAACCCGCGGACAGCGGACTAACTCATTAAGAGTTCGAGGTGGTAATGTAATCTGTTTCTATTCGATTATATTACAGGATTATTCGATGAATTTAAGTGCTGATGTCATCAGTACGTGGCGTCGGGGGTGATAGGCTGATAGGCCTATTTGCTTATCGCGCCTATCTGCCTAGGCCTATATGTTTGTATATCGGAATTCGATATGGTCTTCTGAGGGACTGCTGGTAGCAACGCTCTACCGGCACCGGCCACCTTAATATGCGAAACATCCTCGGTATACCAACCCAACTATTGGCGAAATGGCGACAGTTTACTTACGGCTGTACGGTAAGTTTAGACGTTTACGTAACATGCAACCGTACATAAAATACGATACGCTAGTTGCCAGTCAGCCAGCACTTTACGTCGAGTTGGCCTATGGACACGATCATCCGAATACTCTGTACATGTGTTTTAAATTAATCGCTAATACTGTAATACAGTACGGTAATAGTGTTGTGATGCTATAATGGAAATGATCTACTGTACTTACTGACAGGGACAGCCTGTCTTCAGGCATAGTTCCTGAGTTCTGACTCCAACTAAACGAAAGACTAAGCTATACCGTCACACCTAAGCCTATTGAGTATTGAATTGAGCTCCATTTTCAAGTTCAGATCACATTGTGTCTGCCAACTAGGCCTACTAGGGTACAACTTTTCGCCACATCCGTACAGCCGTATGCATTTGCCGTATCCCTATGTACATACTGATTACTGACATACGCGTATGTAATGGATTCCTATGAAGAATAATCCGGGTTTGGCTTTTTGCCGTATATGCACGTAGATGAAATTGTTCCCGTAGCCTACCGTAGGCTACCGTGCGTAATGTGGGACGTATTTCTGGGGTAAATCTTTTCGACCTACGCGTAGTTCGCAACATTTAGTCATATATCACCAGTTACAGAGTTTTAACAATAACTACGCGTAGGTCCTACGCGACCTACGCCTGTACGCGTAGGGGCTACGTATAACTACGCGTAGGTGCTACCCATAACTATGCCTATACGTCGTTTATCATTAGTAGGCCTACGTATTCCAAGCGAGTCAGTACTAAAATAAGACACAATACGGTATGTTCAATAAACAACCCACAACCATCAAATGCTTTCAACAGTAATGTATCCTATACCGGTATACTCTATGTAGTGGCATACGATAAGACTGCATATTCTTCACTGCATGCGTTGCGGGCGGTAAAATGTGTTAATAATTAATGTTTAGAGTTCAAAAATAGTTTACAAAGGAAATAGGCCGATGGTTCTTATCGATTCTCTATGCTTTTTATTGCCTTTGTTCACGATAGGGCAAGGATATACTGTATTTAATATGTTAACCCCTTGAAAAGGGAAGGGGGAGATTGGTTGCACTTGTTATTTAACCAAACAATTTGATTATATGCAGTATTTATCAGCTTTATCAGCTACAGTGACTTTATGGGTGTGAGATATTTACGACAGGTGATCTTGACGGCTTGGATCATGTGAGACGGACCCGTGCGTTTTACTGGAAGATGTGGGCGGGTATCTCAAAGTACTCCTCTTCAACGGACTTACTCGAAGTTATAGATAATAACGGTACGGGCAGCACTGGCCTAGACATCGAGCCCCTATACGGGTTCAGGCGTCGCGCGGCCGCTCAGCTGATCGTTAACAGCTGCCACCAACGATGCTGCGACACGCCAAAATGCTGGCGACCGACTGATACCTGCATATGCAAACTGTGTCACCGCGCTGCGGATACGAACTTACCTTATACAATCTGCGAGGGGATCCCACCAAACACCACATCGTTACAGAAAGCAATATTTTTAATGACCCTGGAACTCTAACACTTTTAATAATAATATGCAATAATAATAATAATTTTAATAACTTTATTTATTTTAATAATTTAGTAAACCACCTCTTAACAACCTCTAGTTTGTCTGCTAACAACAGTATATTCAACATGCATATTTCATCTTATTTATCCGAATGTTTGGATGATAATTAAATAATTCATATTTAAATAATCCAATGGAAACAAAGATACTTGAATCATGAGACGTGAATTTTAAGTTTACTTTTTATTCATCCTGTGTTTGTATGTGAAAGAGCCGAATATTATTTATTACCATTGCTGTATATAGAGATATGAGTTTCCGATTCTGTTATTCCATTTGTCAGATAATCAGATACCTGACATAAACCGATACTTGCCTAACAACTCAACCCTACCGGACTGCTGGACCTGAAATGAAAAATCATTGTTATTAGGACTGCTACCGAGATACTCGTAACGGTTGACGATTTCTATGGGAGTGTTATTCTAGGTAAACTTGTCTGCGCGAGCTAGATGCCCGGCTTTACGGAATTTAATAATTTTAGTTTTCTTTAAGTTTACAGTCATTCCGTTTAGGAGGCACCAATCATATAACGCATCGAGAGCGCGTTGTAGTTCCTCGCTGTCATCGGAATACAGTGCCAGATCATCTGCGTAGAATATCAGTTTAATAAATCGACACACCCTAAGTATTGTGTGGGCGAGATCAGCGATAAATATTATAAAACACGTTGGGGATAGACAATCACCCTGGAGGATTCCGCGAAGTTGCTTAATGGTTTTCGATAGACGGAGTCTGTCGTATATTCGGATGTCATTGTTTAGTAGATCTTTAATTATACCGTAAATCTTCCCTTTAATACCAAAGTTATATAACTTGTAAAGAAGAACTGCCCTTGGGACAACATCAAACGCCTTCCGGAAGTCGACGAACGCGACAAAAACAAATCGCTTGCCGGAGCCAGTTCGCCGGAAGGACGCCGAGATATCGGCAAGAAGTTGCTCCACCGCGTGGCGAGTAGACCTCCCCTGCATAAATCCGTATTGGACCCCGGGTATTAGGTGGATTACGTGTAGGCGAATTCGCTTATTAATTATTGATGTAAATAATTTCAGGAGAACCGAGAGGAGAGCGATTCCTCTATAATTAGCGTGTTGGTGAGAGTATTTCAACCAAATTTGTTCGTAAATATCTCAGGAACATTAATCCCAACGATCTCAATTCCTATAACTTGATCAACTTCATTCGTCAAGATCCGGAATATGGCGATTTGTTCATCAACTCTCATCCAGAACTACAGGAAGTTCATAGACGACCCTATGAATATAGAGCCCGAGAACGCGAGTTAGAAAGAACTATCAAACAGAGGAAATTTCTTACTACTCACGGTCTACCCACCGCTCTCGTGCAAACGACTCGTCAGGGACCAGTAAGAGCTGCTGTACTGAAACGCGCTCTGAAGGTTGTTCGACCTCACTCCACTGAGGTTGATATCGATCAACCGGGTACCTCGACCGGCAGATACACCGACCGTAATCCTAAACCTTCCAATGCAATTGTATTGCACCCTTCACCCAGGAGTTATAGCCCTCCTAGTAAAGTGGCTCGCACCAAAGAGAAAAGGACTCTTGCTAGCCTCAAAAAACTGCGTAAACGCCATCCGCGTAAGAAAGACTAACTGTTTAGAGTATTTTTATATTTTAGAAACTGTGATTTTTTATATTTTATAGAATTAAATCCCATTTTCTGGGAGCGGTGTAAAAGCTTTTGCGGATATAACCAGTCATTTTTCTCCGCAATGAACTGTTTAGTTGTTTTAGCGGACATAACAAGCCATTTTCTCCGCAATGTACCCTGTAGGTGTTTTAGCGACATAACAAGCCATTTTATGCCGCAATACGCCAAATACTCTAAATAGAGTGTGGTTCAGATGACGAAATCTGTCAGCTGATTTGCTGTCGATGTGGAGCTTTCTTAACTTTCTTTGTTTGGCTCGCTCGACCAATCAGAGCGATTTTCATTTTATTTTGCACAGAAGCCTACGGGAAATCGCGCAATGCATTATGGTCTTTGTTTACCTTTCTGAGCGAGAACAACTGCTTGGAAATTATTCTGTACTTCTGTGTTGGAAGTTTCAGACTTTGGCCAACATTAGGCGGCTTTGATTATAAAAAAGTAAATATATTACCTGACTGATGAAACTGCATCTGGCTGCAAACCAAACAAACTGTCTGCACCAATTTCACCGCATTATTTTACTGCTATTTACTGTCGGTTATTAATTGTTACATGTTGATGGATATGTTGTTATATTTGGAGAATATCGAAAAATAATCATAAAACCCCAATCTTCTTGATTACCAAAGGTTAGAGAGACCGGTTACCGGTAGCAATTGCGACTTACATTACAGTGGTTTTAGTGTGCATTAAATGCTATTTCATAATCCCTACATGTGTCAGTTGCTATCCTCCTTATATATTATCAAATTCAGTGACGGTCGCCAGATCAGTGTGCAGCAATGTGAAGTCGTATGCAGTAGTGTGACAGATAATAAAGCATCTCCTAAAGAATGCGCCATTTACGAAAATCAATAGCCATCTCGTTGTATTTAGTATAAGTCATAACTCTGTTTTATACTTAAAGCGCCACGTCCTAAAGGAACTGTTAATATTTCCCCGAAAGTGAATAATATTCTCAGAGATTATATAGTAACTATCAATCGAATAATACCGTAGGTCTGCACCGGAATCCCTTCAAAGCATCCGAATCCAGTCTCCCTTAACTGTGGGTGAATGATAGCGCATAGACTGGCTTCGGCTAATGTTACTTCATGTGCATTAAATAATTGTTATAGGCTAAAGTCGATTTATAAACAAGACACCTAAAATTGGCGGGTTAAACTGCTAAAGGTCTGAAAGCGCGAACAATAAGATCTTCATATGTCTTGGTAAGATCTTGGCACCTTTGCTCTATGATCTGAGCAGGGTTGGTAACGATCAATGCAGATCTTTGCAGGATTGGTAAGACCACGGCTGATCTCTGGAGTTTTAGTAAGATCAGTGTAGCTCTTTGCAGAACTAATGATATATAACAAAGTTCTGCAAAGATCTTAATAGTTCTCAATCAATAATTAAGAAAAATTTGAAGCATTCTTCTGTTTGCACTGTGGATTGTTACTATGGGGATATGGCAGTGGGGGATGTAGAACTAACCTAACACATCTTACCTACATATCCTACTATACAACTAAGACCTACTCACCTACTCACCTAACATTTCCTATTGTCCCTATCCGTATATCTATTGTGTGGTAATGGTATTATATTTAAGCAGAACAAATTTCAATTTGGTTTTAAGATAAAGCCAATTTAACTTTGCATTAATATCAATAAATTTATATTAGATTCATATAAATTAATATAATTACCCTACTTGGCCACCATATTAGATAATTCATATTGAAGTAGATTTATAAATTTCTTTGTTTCTATACCTATTAATTGATAATTTATAATTAATTATTGATTGATAATTTCTAACTTGATATTATCATGATATGGACATGATAAGATCTGAAAAGATCTTCGTATGATATGTAATATTCTGTAAAACGCTGTGAAAGAGAGTACTCTGGTCGGTCAAATACGGCAAAAAATAATAATCATTGGCCTCTGCCAATGGTGTTTTAAAATTTGGGTACGCTGCATTTGGCTTGCCAATTGTGGATGGCATGGTTATAACAAAATACATTTACCAAGCTTGCATAGCATCTCAATGTGCAGTTTCAATGCAGCAGGCCGATTATAGTACTGTACAGTAGTAATTGCTTATGAATAGTCCGCCTGCTATTCGTGTGCATCGAACTGCACTAGCGCGCCATCTAGACATCTAGAGGTTTTAAGAGTTTATTTTATTTGGAACAGTGGAGCACTTTATAAAAACCTTACACTACTTCGACCCCTCTTTCCATTCCTTACATGATTTCAACGTCCAATCAAATAATAACTTATTACCAATCCCAGGTGTTAATGCAAGAGGTGTTCCTAGTAGTGTAAGGATTGGGAATACGCGCCCGGCTTAACTTTGTAATTAATCTGTATCTTTGAGTAAGGTTTGTTTGGAAAACCGAGATTTCGTGATTTTTCCTAAAATTTAATGGGTTATCCAACAAAGCAAACGCCATTTACATGGTCATGTTAGTTTTCGTGCTGTGCTCCCTTTCTGGCACCCATCTCCAGTAGTTTCGTACTAAGATTTTCAATAGTTTTCATAATTCACTAAAAATTAATTATATTAAAAAATTAATTTAAAATTAATTAAAATTAATTTATTTGCAATATATAGCGGTTTTTTTGGATGCTGAAAGCGATTATAGAACTGCAATATTATTATTTATTTATTATTATTATATATTCGTGAAATTTTTTGGTAATTTTCAAAGTGTCACCTGGGGTACGAATAAAACAAGTAGTGCAAATATGTTAGTCAAAAATCACGTCAACAGCTTAAGTTCATTCAAATTTCGCATCCTTCCTGTTGGTACATGACTTGAATTTGCATAACTCAATGCAATGATGTTGATGTTTGTTTTGTAGGCAGATACAGAGTGAGTACAAAACAAAGACCCAACACCCAATTATAAAGACCTGCATAATCATCTAACATGTGTTAACTTTCGTTTATTGTTTTGGTTCCCCCAACACGCCTCAATAACGTGTTCCTTTACTAACCTGTTTCTTTAAATAGCAATGGTACTTATCGCTCTTATGGACCTAACGCGACTTCACCTCTTTGTTTTGTACAGAACAGGCAGTAGTCATGGGTCTTTGTTTTGTACTCAACCGGCATATACATGTTGTTGGTTTACAATTGCGATACAGCAGAGATAGAGTGAGAGAGGATATATTATGGAGCTGGTAGAACATGCATCCAATCAGGTACAGTATTACCATATCCTCTTCATCTAACAGCCACCCCAGACCTATGGGAGAAGATACATTGATGATGTGATGAGTACTAAGCTTATATACGATTGGTAGTTGGCTCTGGATAGGTGTCTCTCTTTAAACAATATTTATAAGGTGGCAGCAAGGTTGACTCGATTTCTCCATGTTTTGAACTGAAAAGACGATACCGAAGCTGTAAAAGCTTTTGCAGAATTAGCCGGTTATTTTCCCCGCAAAGTACTCTGTAGGTGTTTTAACGGACATAAAAAGCCGTTTCCTTACTGTACCGGTGTTTTAGTGGACATAAAAAGCCATTTCTTCTGTATGTGTACCTTAGTGGACATAACTAGCAATTCTATGTCGCAATAGCTAGAATTCTCTTGAAACAGTGTAGTTACTATGACGACAGCTAACAGCTGATCTGTACACGTGTAGTTTTTTCCTTGTTCTCCGTTGTTTCTTTGTTTGGCCAACCAATCAGAGCGATTCTCCTGCTATTTTGTACAGAAACCTCCGGGAAGTCGCGCAATGCATTATGGGTCAATGTTTACCTTTTTTCCTGAGCCCAGAACACCGCCTTTGGAACCTCTGTGTTTTCAGGCTTTAGCCCAACATTAGTAGGCTCGATCATAGAAACGTATATCTGTTATCTTAACAAATCAATCATAACATAACTCACCTTATCATATTGTCAACTACAAACACCGCATTTTTACTGCTATTTACTGTCGGTTATTGGTTATATCAGTTGATGGAATATTATTATATTTGGAATATCGATAAATAATTATAAAACCCTCAATCTTCTTGATATACTGAAGGTAAGAGACCGGTTACATATAACAGTTGTGACTCACATTAAAGTGGTTTTGGAGTGAATCTAATGCTATTTCATAGGCACTACATGTGTTGGTTGCTGTTCTCTTTATATGTGACTAAAATTAGTCAAGGTCGGCAGATCGGTGTGCAGTATTGTGCAGTAGTGTGTATGATTGTGACTGATAACAAAGCATCTCCTAAAGAATGCGCTATATACGTGAATCCGTAGCCATCCCGTTGTGTCTAGTTTAAGTCATAACTCTGTTTACATATTTAGAGCGCCACGTCCTAAAGGAACTGTTAATATTTCCCGAAAGTGAATAATATTTGTCAGAGATTATATATTAACGATCAGTAGAATAATACAGTAGGCCTACATCGCAATAAGGTTGAGCTTCCGAATCCAGTCTCCCGGGTATATCCAGCGGGTGAATGGTCGCGCATAGACTGGCTTCGGCTAATGTAGTGTATCAAATACTCGTCATAGGCTAAAGTCGATTTATTATCTAGAAGACATCCAAATTTGGCAGGTTAAACTGCTAAAGGTCTGAAAGCGCGAACAATAACAGATATTGCTTCTTTATTGCAGCGTAGGCAATAAAGCTGAAGTACCGGTCAACCGGTACCCCGTAGGCCTAACTACCCGGACCGGTACTTACAGCAGTACAGGTACAGCAGTATTATGCGATTGTGATATTGTATACCGGTAGGCCTTAATATTTAATCAGGGACGGCCGCCCTGGTTTTTTATTGAGATTTTACTTATTTCTGTCAGGTTTTATTTATTTGTAGGTTAATATTGAGCAGAAGACGTGTAAGCCTGCTCAGATTGTATAGATAATTTGTAGGCTGGACTGTTGTCTGACTGTTGTTAAGTCTGAAGAGATTGTAGTGTGTGTAGAGCGTATGTCGGAAAAAGTACTAGTTAGGAACGTAGGGGCTTCCAGTGCTGTGAGGTAAATCCCCTTGAAAGAATAAGTCATACTACTCAGTTAGAACGCATACTAACTAACCATTTCGGAGTCTGCATATACTGTGGTTTATTTAGGCTTGATAGTAGTCTGCCAGCGTTTGGTCTGTACTTTGTTTGTGTAGTCTGTAAAGGTCGCGTAATATTTATTATTCAGAGTTTATGCGATTATTCGCAACATTCATACCCCAAGTTTATTCCTACAGTAATTGTGCTTGTTATATATACCGTTATAGTTAAACTAACCCCGGTACTACATCAGGGCTGCTCGGCGTAGGTAAAGACTGGTGATTTTGTGCCCCGGTCACTCCAGCAGATACCGTGGTTCTTTTGGCTGTACAAGTATTTTTAACTACTGATTATTGGTTGTATAAGTACTTGTACCTAATTTAGGGTTTAGTGTACAGTGCTTTCCGAAGGTAATTAGTGTGTAGGCAGTATATTTGTGTTGTAAAGAGGTTAATAGGCACGTTGGTTCTGGTAGACCGCGGTAATTAACTTCTAGGTAGGAACACTCCGTGATACATAACGTAGTACTTATAGCGATACGGCTATAAGTCGTCAGACGGTGGTATTTTTCCTATCTGGACAACGCAATATATTTACTACTACTTATTATTTTCAAATACCGTAGTATCCTGTCCGTTGTAATAACCAGATATTCTAACCCTTTGTTAGGCTGGTTTGTAGACTTCTTGTAAAATTACCCTAAAAATTCGTACGTGTAATTTTTGTGTTTATTTAGAGATTGTAATCTCACCCCGAATTGTACGTAACTAGTAGTATTAAGTAACTTAGGTAAATTAGAATTATTCGTTTTAGTGTCCAACAAGTAGCACTTCGCTGAGAGCGTACAGCTTCTGTGCAGTGACTCCTTCCTAGAAATAATAACATTTATTTCGAATATTGACAAAAACCCATTAAAACGGGTATATATATTATAAATCAACTCAAACCGATTTATAAAATAGTAGGCCTGTCTTACAACAATTAGGTCTAAATATCAGTTGGACTACTGCTTAAATAACGGTAATAAAGTAAAGTAAAGTAACCAAGTAACCCCTAAAATTCAGAAATTCAATTATTTAAAATAATTGACATACCGGTATTTACAATAGGCTTATTATATTTATTTCTATAAATTTAGGCTAAATTATATACCGGTATTCTGTAATTAATTCTAGTCTGTAATTATACTTATATATATACATTATAAGTGTAAGCTGTATACCGGTATTCACGATAGGCCTATCATATATTTATATATATTTGCGCTGAAATTATATACCAGTATTCTGTGACAAACCTAGTCTGTAATAATACTTATATATATACTATAAGCATACTGGTATTCTAATATATTGTATATATATTACGTTACACTGAGTAACGATATCGGTAATTAATTACTAGGCTAACAGTTGATACTGAATTACTAGACTTGCTTTAACTGTAATATAGCAGTAGGCATTCAACTGTACAAATAAACATGTCTGACACAAAGCAAAACCTGTCAGACAGTCTCCTAGATACCACAATATGCGACCCAGACAGGAGTGTGGAACGTGTGAGACCGAAGTTCAATTCACCTCCTACTGTAAGAAAGATCATCCCTCCAGTAGTAGTAACAGATCCTAGGCTGGTCCAACACCATAGGTCAATCATAGGCACTCGAGCTCAGGTCAAGCAGGACCAAGAAGCAGCGGAACAGCAGCAACCCGCGAGCCGAGAACTTATTTCTCAGCGGTCCGACAGCTCCAGTAGATGCGGTTTATTCGGACCCCCTTCTCATCCTTCCTGCAGCTGTACTCACTAGGGTATTGATTGCGGTGGAGGAACACCAGATTGATTGGGCGAGAAGTAAGCGATCGACCAAGGATAGTTATGCGGGATATACAAGGGAAGAACTGAAGTCTATTGTCGAGTCGCAATGGAACTTCCCCGGACCCGGACTCCCGTTTGACTTATCAGAAGCTGCCTGGGAAGACATACACAGGATGGGAGTGACAAAGGAAACCCGCGATCCAGCTGTATGGAAGAGGTCAGCAGCCGGATACGTACAGGGATTCTTCAGCTCTATGGAGCGATTAGAGGAACAATTGTTTCGACAACCACAAGGACCTCAAGAGCAGGGAGAGCTGCTTTATCAAGTTAGAGAAAGAATTCTAAGAATCGGACTAATCTTATCTGCCTTTGAGGAGGCTTCGAAAAGAAAACAAGACACGTCGTTGCAAGTTGCCGTAAAGACTTGGTTACAGCGGGTGAGTCTCCAAGTTCAAAGAACTGCTCCGTGGAAATCTCAGTTGGATGAGCGCTCAACCCATGGAGAATCAACAGACGCTACCTTTTCCCAAGTGGAAAGCGAAGCGACAGCAGAGAAACCGCATAAGAGGGATGCTATTGACATCTATCTGTCAGACTATCAACGATTTGTAGGTGACGAAGAGTTGAGGAGACGGCTGAATGGACTTAGCCCCAATAGTGAAGGAGCCAAGCTTGTATTGGACGCAATCGATGTGGATATGTTAGCTGCGAACCAAGCTAAATTCAATGAAAGCATCCGCATCACTAAGGTTCAAGAGGAACAAGTAAGGAAAAAACGTATAGAAGACAGAAAGACAGCAGCAGCAGCAGCGGCAGCGGCAGAAGTAGAAGCGGAAAGAAAGGCAGCAGAAGTGGAAAAGAAAGCGGCAATGGCAGTGGCAGAAGCAGAAAGAAAAGCGGCAGTGGCAGAAGCAGAACGGAGGGCATCTGAAGAGACAACCCAACTAGAGTTGGAAAATCTTCAAGAGAGGCAGGACAACTTCAATAAACAGTTAACAGCTAGTCAAATGCAGATGATGAGTCAATCTACTCCCAAACGACAGGGATTTACATCATCTGATGAAGGCGATGCCACAGATCTTGAAGGCGGAGGAAATAGATCTCGTCTAAGTAGGCATAGAAGAATGTCCCACCGTCAGAAATTGCCTGATTTGCCCCCAGCTGTTAGAAAGCAACTAACTAACCCAGACTTAGGTAGTACAGAACCCACAGACCAAATAATTAAAATAGAAAGACTCCCTACTATAGTAGATGAGCCTGAAATAATTAGGCCTGTTCTCGACACCACCCCTTCGGTGATAGAGACACCTGTACTCCCAGAACTTACCTCTAAATTCCCTCTGCACAGCACTAAGCTACCTGTGCCCCACAGAACCATCCCTGAAAATGTTCATGTCCTGGACTCCGAGCGAAATATTAATGATTTGTCGCCCGTTGTCCCTCGTCCGCCCGCTACAACGTTGGCGGCTCCCGCTTCGGCGGTCGAGTGGGTGGATGAGAGACGACGGGGGATGGATCTCCTGCTCGGGCAGATGCAGGAGACTGTTCAGCAATTCAAGGGCACAGTAAGGGAAAGTAGGTTAGAGTTGCAAGAAGTGCAGCAAAGTATCGCGTTAGAACGCGATAAATTAGTAAACACCCAAAGAGGTATACCACCACCCCCGGTAACAATGTGTCAACCTGTTAGGTCTGAAGTATCTCATGCGCAAGGTGTGGAGCCTACACGCATCTATACTGCTAGTGAAGTAGAAACTCCTATAGTAAACCCTATTAAGGGTAATTATAAACCTGTTGACAATGATATCCCATATAGACTTGATAATAATCCGAGAAATTTATATACCGATAACTCGATATTAAATAACACGATGGCCCAAGAAAGTTTTACGCGTCAAATGGCTACAACCGAAGCCCGTCAAGCGGTAAAGGTGGGAGAGATCGTCAAGTTCAATGGAGATGAGATGAAATGGCTACCTTTTAATGAATATTACAAAGATAACATACAGAACTCTGTGCTATCAAATGGAGAGAATCTTAGATTCCTCATCGAGTGCTTGGAAGGATCTCCCAAGTTAATGGCGTTAAAGTTTATTGGACATCCAGATGGATTAAGACAAGTTTGGGATACCCTCAACATCAGGTATGGTAATAGGAATAACATAGCTAGGTATTTGTATGCAAAATTGGTAGCGCCCTGAAAATTCATTAGCAGCGGGATTATAGAGTTTTCCGATGAAATTCGGGAGATCTGTAGACAATTAGATTGGCTAGGTAAGTCTCATGAATATCAGAGTTCTATGGTTATTGGAGCCGTGGCCTCTACTTTACCGAAGGGTGGAGTAGGTACACGCTGGGATAAGAAAGTGTTATATATAATGGAACAGCAACGACGAGACCCTACCATGGCTGATCTCATGTCATTCTTAGATGGAGAAGTGAAATTACAGCTCCTAAAGCAGTCCAGAGAGAAGACACCGGAAAACAAGGTAAGTGAGAAACCCGTTTCTAGGAGAAAGGTAACACCAGTGTGTTATACCGACGATGGCGAAAGCCAGGCTTCTCAAGGAGAGGACAGCGAGAAAGACACTGAAAGATCTTATTATGTCAACAAAACGCCAAAAGACGTAAGTAAATTCAGGTCCCGAACCAATGACAGGAGAGAACAGGTAAGAAAAACCCCTCCTACGTCTCCCAAGAGAATTCAGGTAAGAAAGCCCGAAGAAAGAGCGAGTGTGCACAACGTTACTCAAAATAAAGTAAGTAACATCAAACCAAAATGTGCGCTGTGTGACGGGCCACACCGTTTGAATGTGTGTGATGAATTCCTAAAGAAATCATTAACGGATAGACGGGAAGTCATGTGGGATAAGCCGCATTTCACTTTATAGTGCCATGCCGCGCGTATCTCACCGACGAACTTTTGCGGACGTTAATGGAGGAAATCGCCGCCTATCTCAACGAGAGACCGCTTATGCCAGTCTCATCGAGTCCCGATTCCCTGGAAGCGCTAACACCCGCGCACTTCCTACTGAAGAAACCTGTGGCCATGCTCCCACAATCGGAAATCACAGACGGAGACGAATACTGCCGGCAAACTTGGCAACTTATGCAGTTGTTATCCCGTTGCTTCGCTGATCATTTCGAAAAACATTATCTGCCCACGCTACAACTTCGAACTAAGTGGTTTGCGCAGCAAGAAAACGTCAGCGCTGGAGACATGCTCCTTATTGTGGATTCAGATCTTCCACGTAAGCGGTGGCAGACAGGTCGTATCATCGAGACTCACATCTCGGGTGACGGTTTGGTGCGATCGGTAGAACTCGTCGTCATGCGACGTAACTTCAAGAAACCGGGAATTGTCTTCGAGACACAGCAGCTCAATCGCCCAGTTGGTCGTTTATGTTTACTGGAAAGAGACAGAGAACTCTCCGGAAACTATGGGAGGCAAGATACTCTTCCCACGACCACCTCCCTAATCCAACAATAATTCTTTTTCTCTTTCCTTACTGTCCGTATTACATTAGAAATACGTAACTACAGTAAGATGAAATGTCCGTACTTATTAAAGTACAATAAAGCTCCTACTATATTCAAGTATTATTGGTAAAGTAGAGTATTAGGAATGCAAAATTCAGATCCTCGTGTCTCGGCTAAACCAAGCTCTGGGTAGACCTTGGAAACGACTTGCCTCTTCTCACAGACATTGCTTCGTGCGATATTGCTCTCATACCGTATATTAAATAATACATATAGTAGCGTGATGTCCCTTTAACAGTAGCGTACAACGCAAAATAAATCTGTTAAACCCTTTGACCATCTGTAATTCTAGTCGATTAAGATATCGCGGCACCCACCGATATACTTGAAAGACAAAATTCTAGAATCAGTGGTTAACGTCCCCAGACAAGTTCTGGAATAAACTGGTGCCCATCCTAAATATTAATTATTAATATTTACAAAATCTGTCAAATTTTAGATCCTTTAAAATTCTAGTCTATTAAGATATCGTAGCACTTACCGATACTCTTAAAAGGACAAATTTCCTAGAATTCAGGATCCTAGTCCCCAGACATGCTCTGGAATAAAATTGTGTCCATTTAATATTAAATAATAAAATTTACGGGAATAAATTTAAATTCATATTTTAATGAATTTAATAAATTGTCATTTTTATACAATTTATAACATTCCCAAAATTCCATAAATTAATAGATCATGGGAGCGGAGATTCACCCTATTAAGTGTATTAGTGTGCGAGAATCTCCAATAGATAGTCAATAGCCGATAAAATTCATAAAATCATGTATAAAGAGGATATTGACAATTAAAGAATTACTATTAAATAGCATCCCAGATCTGTATGCATGAGAATTACCCTAATTCTACCACTAGCTTTCCATAATGTCACCATAGCAACAACCACGCTAGAATTAGAAGTGAGTTAAAAGAACAATAGAAAGCTTGCCCCATTGAATAGCATAGGGAATAAATAGCGCACTGCTAGTATCCAAGGATACATAATAATAACGTGACATTCTGGAAGGCACTTGACTAACGGACAAATGGCCCGAATGTGTACAATTGGTGTCAGTTGTGTGGAGTTTGTGCGTTTATAGGTGAATGTTACTACTAAAGTGTGTTTACAGTAGCGAGTCGCAATTGTGAAAGTAGCCTTAACTCTGGCGCAAAACCTGAAGTACATCTAAGCCTTTGGGACGGACAGTGGAGTGACTTGTGCCGGTTGTCGTTGTGTAGCTACATCGTTGGCGAAAGCACAGCGACGATGGTACATCGGCGCTGAGGATCTTACACTGTCCGGGGGCAGAGAGGGGTAGGCAGCAACGCCCTCTCTAGCCTAATATATAAACTCATTATAATATTGGTAAACTCATATAGCAGATATGACTGAGTTGATAGAAGATGATCTTGGTATTAGGGAGCGATATACTCTACCTTTACAGGGCGTTTGTCGATGGCTTGATATGCGGCGATGCTGGTCCAACTACTACGGAGGACGATGGTCGTTATATCGAACCGCCAATGTCCCAGGAGCAACTTACGCGTGAATTGGATTATGGAAAGTTCACCGCTCACTATATGCATCGCAATGGTACGTATATGGACTTCTTAACTACTGGCCATCCTATCGATTTACACGATACGGACGATGTAGACACCGAAAGGGTAATGGTTTTATTTAAATATCATACCCAGCGGAGTCGGAATGATAAACCGAGAATTGAACACGAGAACTCTATTCGAAACAGACTCGAAAGGGAAGACGTTGAAGAGCCGGATAAACGCAGCGACTTCAACGATTATCTGGAATTCCTGAGAGAGACATATCTCAATATTGCCAGCCAACAAAATCTAGAAACTCGATATCCTCAAGGTATACATCATGACCCTATGATAGAACTCAAACGACTCTATTTCACTATGATGTATCTTACCGCCGATCGACCGCTACCTGTCGTCCCAGATAGCTTCGAACAGATGGAGGAATATTGTAAAACTGGAGAACGATCACCCGCGTTTCCCCTGCAGGACGTGCGTCTTTGGTATTACTGCGACGAATGCCATAGACCCAATCAGCAAACGGAAAGACATAAACATCCGCGGAGACGTTGCGCTAAACACAGTTTTACACGATATACTTATGGGAGTTTCGAGCGAAGCCTGTTCGACGTATCACCTACGGTCGCTCGGCTCAAACGATCCTTGAATAAACCAATGATCAGAGTTCCGGAATACTCGGTCAGACCTCCTCATTCCTCAGTTAGACCTCAGACTCTTGATCCTAATAGTATCACGGATCCTCCTGAACTGTACTCACTGTTCAAAGATCTAGTGTTACCCGAACAGTTGATCGGTGGCACTCCGGTAGTGGGCTCACTAGATATTCGCCAACCCTACCTAGCCGGATTAGGACGCGGTCACCCAATATCGCCGTTTAACCCGTACAATCGTCCCGGCTTCACCCCGATACAACCCGTTACCGAAGTCGAGGAGAGCGTTGTACGAAACGCGTTAGATGCTATTCGACAGAAAATCGGAAAGGGAACTTACGATTGTTTAGAGAAACGCAAATTGCAGCAACAAGTTCAAGCGGTGAAAGAATTAGCTTTACCCCAGTTCGATAGAGAAATCCAGAATCTCGAGGAAGACATCGAATGTGGACAAACCTACTCTTTACAAGAGTTCCTAGACGAGCGTTTGCAACAACAAGCGGAGGAAAATCAGCTCGAGGAGAAACACATAGAAATGGATGAGAGAGAAGAAGCAGCTTTAGCCCAGCCAGAAGCTCAAATCCTTATGACGGATCTCTATTCCAAAACCATCATCCATCCTTCGATGGTTCCCCATTTCGGAGACAAACTCTTCGCCACGGCACAGCCTCAACCGGTTGATATCAACCTAAGATCTCGAGATCTTATCGCTGACGCTCCCATGTTGCAACGTCCGCCAATCGAGGCCGCTCGTGTCGATGGTATACTCGTTTAACCTCCGGACAATAGAGTGGATCTTGTCCGTCGTATGGTACACGATGTTAACATACGCGCTAGACCTTTACCGAACTCGTTTTATGGGATCAAAGATCACCCTTATTACGTCAATCTAACGCAATATTACATGGTAAAACCGGAAGATCCTACACATAGTCTGAGGTTTCTACCACTAATAAATCCTCTCGATCTTGTCGAACTCGAACAACTGCAGAAACATCTGGATCAGTTAGTTAAAGTAAACTCATTTCGAAAACCATATAATGTTTCCAGAATAGAGAAAGAGACAATACCTCCGTATAATCTTGATGGATTCATCAAAACTCG
This sequence comes from Nemertoderma westbladi, assembly GCA_032718475.1. Classification (NCBI taxonomy): domain Eukaryota; kingdom Metazoa; phylum Xenacoelomorpha; order Nemertodermatida; family Nemertodermatidae; genus Nemertoderma; species Nemertoderma westbladi. The sequence goes on from JAUCBJ010004658.1 coordinate 29,521, forward strand.
ATTAGTACACTGGAATCTTGACGTGTTATTCGAGGAGGAAAGAATACAACGATATGGAGATGTAGAAACATATACTACACAATATTTAAAGTATAGAGATTTACCTAATGCTAGCGAATGCGCTACCTTGTGGCATCCAGTGGGAATGACTCTAGAAAACGCCACTAAAGAGTGGAATGAGACTCTTAACGTTATCGAGATGTATGGAGTTGTCACTTACGATAACGAAGGTAGCGTTCCGGTTGGAGAACTGGGAACTACGCGAATGATACATATACGAGGACTAGCTGGTTCTACCCACGTATTTACTCGAGCGTGTTCCGATGTGATTGATTATTCTTTTGAGACCCTTACCGAGATACAAAAGAAACTCCGACATGGACAATTCGAACTCGCGCAGCGTTACATCACCGACACCGAGCGCAAACCGGCCATGGGTATCGATGGATCGATGTTACCCCAGCCCGTGCTCGAGATGTTGTTTAACGAAAGAATCCTTAAAATCGGCTCAGCTGTTTATGGAGATCTACAAAACGACTTTCGGAACATGGAGAACATTCCATACCCTTTCGTCGATACTCAGCTGATTGCTCCCTGGGCAGAAGGCCGAGGTTTCTTCCGCACTATGTATGCCAATACACCCAGCGGCATTACTAAAGTACAACGAACCTCCATCGGACATCTTGCCTTTCAAGAATACGGATGGAATTTCAAGGTTGGAAATCCTATCAATTACCAACAAGTATATGGAGATCATTATTCTCGTTTATACTTTGACGGACCATTGACCGCCCCTGGCGCCGTGTATAGCTTTATGAGTGTTCCACTTCGTCCCTCCTTAGCTATATACACGATCTTTGAAAACGCCGCACTTGCCGGTTGGCTAGCCGATGTGTGCAGTCGTACCATACGCGCCCATCCCTTAATACTTGGAACCAAACTCGCCAAGCTAGATGAACACAATAAATTCATCCGCTTCGAATGTTTCCGGCGCTTTCTGACTCCGTTCCGTAACGTTGATAGTCAGTTCAAGGACCGCGCTCTGACCAAACTCAGTCTAAGAGACTCAGCTGCAGAGAAGTTAAACAGCGCGGGATTCGCCCTTTTCCAGGACGTTTGTATACAGAACTTACACTCATCTGTTATACAAAGACCCCGAATACCCACGGGTTATTCTGTCGTGGAAGTTCAGACAGTGGGTCCGCTTGCGGAGACAGCCGCACCTACCTCAGCTATGCAATTGGAAGACGAACCAATATGCTTAGAATCTGAGGAGATTCAGCCTACAGCGCCCCGGAGCAGCGATAACGACTACGTCTTGGAGTGGTATCAAGGTCCACAATGTCTCACCGCATACGATTATCGGCACGCCAACTATGTTTCTCGAAAACGTTGCCGATTATGCGCATCGAGAGATCATTTCACCCCTATGGACTCAGACGTACCCTGCTCCTATTTCCACGAACAACCGATGATGGAGATCTATTGTGCGTATTGCAGACTTAATAACTCGCACATTTTTGCAGTTTGCCCCCAATTTATGACTCAATGCCACCACTGTCAACTTAAAGGACATGCCAGTTTTAATTGCCCTTTTAACCGCGATTTAGAAAGCGTAGATGAGATGATTACCCTGCGCTACATCCGAGCTTGGGAAGCGAACGCGGATTTACATTGTGAGTCCCGCCATCGCTATTACCCTGGACGCGCTTACGAGGGAGTTTACGCATTCCATCCTTATCTATTCGCGTCTGTTGAACAAAAAACACGCATACCGAGTTACGAACTAATGAAGCGTGTTGGTGAGTGTATTTCCACCAAATTTGTTCGAAAATATCTCAGGAACGTCAATCCTAACGATATTACTTCATACCATTTGATCAATTTCATCCGTCAAGACCCTGAGTATGGCGATTTATTTATCAACTCGCACCCTGAGTTACAGGAAGTATCTCGAAGGCCCTACGAATATCGAGCCCGAGAACGCGAGCTGGAAAGAACCATTAAACCGAGGAAGTTTCTCACCACTCACGGTCCACCTACCGCTATTGTCCAGACGACACGTCAAGGACCAGTAGGAGCTGCTGTCCTGAGACGCGCCCTAAAGGCCGTTAGACCTCGCTCCACTGAAGTTGATATCGATCAACCAGGTACCTCGACCGGCGGATACACCGATCGTAATCCTAAACCTTCTGATGCAATTGTATTGCACCCTTCACCCAGAAGTTATAGCCCTCCTAGTAAAGTGGCTCACCCCAAAGAGAAAAGGACTCTTGCTAGCCTCAAAAAACTACGTAAACGCCGTCCGCGTAAGGAAGACTAACTGTTTAGAGTATCTTTTATATTTTAGAAACTGTGATTTATATATTTTATAAATTTAAATCCCATTTTCTGGGAGCGGTGTAAAAGCTTTTGCGGAATTAGCCGGTTATTTTCCCCGCAAAGTACTCTGTAGGTGTTTTAACGGACATAAAAAGCCGTTTCCTTACTGTACCGGTGTTTTAGTGGACATAAAAAGCCATTTCTTCTGTATGTGTACTTTAGTGGACATAACTAGCAATTCTATGTCGCAATAGCTAGAATTCTCTTGAAACAGTGTAGTTACTATGACGACAGCTAACAGCTGATCTGTACACGTGTAGTTTTTTCCTTGTTCTCCGTTGTTTCTTTGTTCGGCCAACCAATCAGAGCGATTCTCCTGCTATTTTGTACAGAAACCTCCGGGAAGTCGCGCAATGCATTATGGGTCAATGTTTACCTTTTTTCCTGAGCCCAGAACACCGGCTTTGGAATCTCTGTGTTTTCAGGCTTTAGCCCAACATTAGTAGGCTCGATCATAGAAACGTATATCTGTTATCTTAACAAATCAATCATAACATAACTCACCTAATCATATTGTCAACTACAAACACCGCATTTTTACTGCTATTTACTGTCGGTTATTGGTTACATCAGTTGATGGAATATTATTATATTTGGAATATCGATAAATAATTATAAAACCCTCAATCTTCTTGATATACTGAAGGTAAGAGACCGGTTACATATAACAGTTGTGACTCACATTAAAGTGGTTTTGGAGTGAATCTAATGCTATTTAATAGGCACTACATGTGTTGGTTGCTGTTCTCTTTATATGTGACTAAAATTAGTGAAGGTCGGCAGATCGGTGTGCAGTATTCTGCAGTAGTGTGTATGATTGTGACTGATAACAAAGCATCTCCTAAAGAATGCGCTATATACGTGAATCCGTAGCCATCCCGTTGTGTCTAGTTTAAGTCATAACTCTGTTTACATATTTAGAGCGCCACGTCCTAAAGGAACTGTTAATATTTCCTGAAAGTGAATAATATTTGTCAGAGATTATATATTAACGATCAGTAGAATAATACAGTAGGCCTACATCGCAATAAGGTTGAGCTTCCGAATCCAGTCTCCCGGGTATATCCAGCGGGTGAATGGTCGCGCATAGACTGGCTTCGGCTAATGTAGTGTATCAAATACTCGTCATAGGCTAAAGTCGATTTATTATCTAGAAGACATCCAAATTTGGCAGGTTAAACTGCTAAAGGTCTGAAAGCGCGAACAGAAGCTCGTTCACGTCATTAACTTCTGACATTCATGTATAGCAAAAAGTATTATGCATAAGTCAGGTCCAAGATTAGCTGATATAGTGTTTATGTTACAATGCGTTTATTCTACTTAGAGAGCCACACTTTTGAAAAAGCTGGCATTTCAGGACATCGTTTTCATCCCTTGTAATGTATTTGAGTTGGTTGAAGGTCATGATGGCATTGATTTGTGCCCATTTATTGCCGACACCCTCATTATCATCTCGAATATGAATGTCACATACTTGATCAAGTCTATGACGTTTGCTATTGGATACCCCCCCCCCCCCCCCCCCCCCCCCCCCCACAACCCCTTTCAGTGAAACCTGCCTCTGCACTGATGTCTATATTATTCTTAACCTTCCAACACATGTTAATATTCATCATTGGCGAACATTGGCAACTATCAGAATCGTATCTAGAGATTTAGAAAGTTTTATATGCCAATTATATCTCAGGTGGTCAGATATTAATGACGTGAACGTGCTTCAGTATCGTCTTTTAATTTCAAAAAGTGGAGAAATCGAGTCAACCTTGCTGCCACCTCACCTTGTAAGTATGTTTAAACACCTATATATCCAAAGCCAAACCAAGCGTATATTTGGAAAAAAGTTTAGTATCCATCATCAATGTACCTTCTCCCATTATACTGTAATGAGGGGGATATGATAATACTGTACCTGATTGGATGCATGTTCTTCCAGCTCCATCATCAATCCTCTCTCTCTCTCTCTCTCTGCTGTATTGAAATTGTACTACGTCATGTAAACCACTAACGTATCTGCCTACAAAATAAACTTCATTGCATTGAGTTGTACAAATGCACCAAATAGACTGTAAAAGCTTTTGCGGAATTAGCTGGTTATTTTTCCCGCAAAGTACTCTGTAGTTGGTTTAACGGACATAAAAAGCCGTTTCCTTACTGTACCGGTGTTTTAGTGGACATAAAAAGCCATTTCTTCTGTATGTGTACTTTAGCGGACATAACTAGCAATTTTATGTCGCAATAGCTAAAATCCTCTTGACACAGTGTAGTTACCATGACGACATCTAACAGCTGATATTGCCACGTGGAACATCTCTTTGTTCTTTGTTCTTTCTTCTTTGTTTTTGACTCTGTGTTGGAGGTTGTATACAGAAACTCATGAATTCAGTCAGTATGTGTATTTTGTCCATAGCCAGAAGACCGGCTTTGGAACCTCTGTGTTTTCAGGCTTTAGCCAAACATTAGTAGGCTTTGGTCATAGAAACGTATATCTGTTATCAAACTCACTACTCTACTCACCTCACATAATCATATTGTCAACTACAAACACCGCATTTTTACTGCTATTTACTGTCGGTTATTCATTATATCGGTTGATGGAATATTATTATATTTGGATAATATCGACCAATAATCAGAAACCCCAATCTTCTTGATATACTGAAGGTTAGAGAGACCGGTTACATATAACAATTGCGACTTACATTAAAGTGGTTTTGGAGTGAATCTAATGCTATTTCATAGGCACTACATGAGTCGGTTGTTGTTCTCTTTATATGTGACTAAAATTAGTGAAGGTCGGCAGATCGGTGTGCAGCATTGTGCGACAGTGTACATGATTGTGAGTGTGACTGATAACAAAGCATCTCCTAAAGAATGCGCTATATACGTGAATCCATAGCCATCCCGTTGTGTCTAGTGTAAGACATAACTCTGTTTACATATTTAGAGCGCCACGTCCTAAAGGAACTGTTAATATTTCCCGAAAGTGAATAATATTTGTCAGAAATTATATATTAACAATCAGTCGAATAATACAGTAGGCCTACACCGCAATAAGGTCAAAGCTTCCGAATCCAGTCTCCCGGGTATATCCAGCGGGTGAATGGTCGCGCATAGACTGGCTTCGGCTAATGTAGTGTATCAAATACTCGTCATAGGCTAAAGTCGATTTATAATCTAGAAGACATCCAAATTTGGCAGGTTAAACTGCTAAAGGTCTAAAAGCGCGAACATAGACGGAGGCGGAATTGGAATGAACTGATGCACTTGACACCTCAGATGATTTCTAATACAGCAATAATTTTATCACATACATTAACTACTCGACTAAGAATATTCTATTTGCTCGGATGACATCATCGCATACCAATTAAGAATACGTACATACATAATTATGTATTTATTATTAAATAAAGATGATTTAGTATTCAAAAATGTTATTATCGATGGAATCATCTTTGCAGAAATAATCTAGGAATAATTATGATAAATATTAAAAATATATAAATGGAAGTGAATATACTAAAAGAACTAACCTCTCTTTTGCGGTAGGTGTTAAGTCATTTGTTTGTGTCATATCTGAGTCATCTTCAATTGCATCTGTAGTTGTAGTCATGGTAACCTGTGAAGGAGTATTATCTGAAATGCCATTTAGATGTCACTTGTCATTTTAAAGTGATTTGTAGTCACATCTTGATTGTTTTTTATTGACATAAATATTTGTTAAAGTCATTATTTTGAAACAGAGTGGAATGAGATTAAATTGATGAAAAATAAAAATATTTCAAACATGGGTATATCTTTGGAACCTTATATCACCGTTATAACAAAACAGGTTTAGCTCTCAGTATACCAAAATTTTCCAAAACTAATATTCAATAAAACGTGGCAATTTGTTTTTAAAGTAATGGTATTGTTCTAGAATGTTAGCTATTTTTCTAAAACATGTCAGTTTTTATTTAGCAGCGTTCCCATGGTAACAATAATTATATTCCAGAATTTTATGTCACATTTAGAATTGTTAGACCAGTAGCTATCTTTTTCAAAAGATGCGATAAATTTATATTGAGTTATTAGAATACTACAGCATGTTTGTTGTTTTACCATTTCTATGACAACCGGTGATAACACCAAGTCAGCTACCGATTCAGATTTGTTATCATATCAAAATGAATGGCCAGAAGCTAGGTCTTCCCAAAAATATAAGTTCCGGGTGGTTACCAAAAAGTATCCCCTATGCTGGCTGGCCCATGGACTAATACAGTAACTACAGGTCAGTAACTATTGCACGAATAGGCTATCCCATAAATTAAGAAAAATATAGGACATTTTGTCCGCCGAAAAGGTAAGTCTAAGTAATAAATTTTATAAAAATAAAAGGCCTTAGTGCCTGAGTACTAATAGTGGCCCAAGTGGCCCTAAATGCTAGGTAGTATCTGAGGGAATAAGACCCCATTTCCTATTTTATTGTTTTCATATTTTATTTATAATATTTGTTTATTAAATTATGTCTTCAATGTTTATATTGATAATTATGTGTGTTGATTCTACATTCTTCTTTTTATGTCTTATCCTGTGGCCATTTTAATCTAGGCCTACTGTAAACTGCCGTAGGCCTATCAATTTCATTATATTTTAATGGATATGCAATTTAACTTCTTCTTTCATTTAACTTTCAACGCAATCAAATATAACTGTAAGCTATTGGCTTTCGTTTATTTCTAGATTTAGGCCATGATTTAGATGATAATGATTTAGGTCATGATGATAGAGGGCCATGATTTATTTTTGCTGTTAATTCGAGATGGGATTTGAATCCCATCGGATTACTCGAGAGAGGACAGATGATATACTATATAAAGAAACAGATGTCCGTGGTTGGATGGATGAGAGCTGTTGCTTTCAAAACAAAACATCCAAAACATCTCAATGTTGAAGTACTGTTCAAGTCCCTTAGGCTATACGGTTGATAAAGAGGGGCAGATGGGGGTCAGGGTTGACTGGTAGACTATAATCCCCGCGATTTCAGGTTACTCAATAAACATATACAGGGTGTCCCACAAAATTTGACACGGTTAGGTTTCGTTTTCAAATAACTCCGCTGCACCTTAATAAAATTCGGGATTGTTGGTATCATTAGAAAGCTAGAGTGCTAACTTAATGAAAGAAACTTGTTGGAAACAATTATGTTGCTATGGGAACCACCTGCGGCAGTTTGTAAAGTAACAAGGGTTTTCGAAAGGTGCATTAATAATTAATTTTAAGAATAAAAATTTTAAGCATTTTAAAGCATTTAAAATTACACTAACTTAAGATTGCCATGGGTCTTGAATGATTTCGTTGCAATAGAAACCTCCTGCTTTTAGTGTCTCCAAACATTTTAACTTTATAGTTTTTAAATTTCATGTTATAAATGATTCATTTGCAATTATTGTATTTTAAGAATGTTTTGGAAAATTTCCATATTGTTTTGAGATTTGGTATAATTAGAAAGACAATTTTAATTTGTAAACTAGTCATACTGTATTTGATTTGATTTAGCTAGACTATACACAAGATATACATACCACATAAAAAATAAGTCCCAAGAAATTTGACCCGTTTTCGTTTTCAAATAACTCCGCTGCACCTTAATAAAATTGAGTCGAGATAGCACCCAAAGAATTACAAAACGGTCAGAAGTAAATGGAAATTTAAGCCATATAAAATTCAAATGATCCATGGTCTAAAACCTTCTGATTACCCCACAAGATCTCACTTCGGTTAATTGAATGATTTGGTTTATGTTGCATTACAATCAGCATCCCTGAAAACATTTATAACCTGAAAATCAATGTATTTGAACCACTTTTAAATCGTTTGCAAAGTGATCGGTCTTATCTAGGGGAGATGTGGGTGTGCTAATTCGATTGTGTCGGAGAAATAAACCTCATGACTGTAGTCAATTAAAAATTAACAATCACCTATTTATTTTATATTTAATTCACTCTCAAAGGAAACATCTTTCCAATAATGATCAAATACAAATATAGTTCAGTACAAATAGAACAATTTTGTTACCGGTAACTTTAAGATTTATGAACAGAATTGACATGGGTGTTTAGGTAGGCTTTCCGACTGAATTCTTTATTACAATAAACGCACTTATGTTTGATACCTTTATGTATAGAGTCGACATGTTGTTTTAGTTTGGCTTTTGTAGCAAATGATTTTCCACAATCAAAACAGTTGTACTTGATATCTTTATGTAAGTAGTAACGACATGTGGTTTTAGGTAGCCTTTTGTAGACTGAATTCTTTATTACAATAACCGCACTTATGTTTGATACCTTTATGTATAGAGTCGACATGTTGTTTTAGTTCGGCTTTTGTAGCAAATGGTTTTCCACAATCAAAACAGTTGTACTTTATATCTTTATGAAAGTAGTTCACATGGGTGTTTAGAGGCCCTTTCTGGTTGAATTCTTTATTACAATAAACGCACTTATATTTGATATCTTTATGTATAGAGTCGACATGTCGTTTTAGTTCGGCTTTTCTAGCAAATGATTTTCCACAATCAAAACAGTTGTACTTGATATCTTTATGTATAGAGTCGACATGTTGTTTTAGTTCGGCTTTTGTAGCAAATGATTTTCCACAATCGGAGCAGCTATACTTGATGATACCTTTGTGGGCAAAATTAATGTGGATGTTTAGATTCCTTTGCCGGCTGAATTCTTTATTACAATAACCGCACTTATGTTTGATATCTTTATGTATACGAGTCGACATGTTGTTTTAGTTTGGCTTTTCTAGCAAATGATTTTCCGCAATGAAAACAGTTGAACTTGATATCTTTATGGGAGTAGTTCACATGGATGTTTAGATTCGTTAGCTGACGGAATTTTTTACTACAATAATCGCACTTATGTTTGATACGTTTATGGATATCGTCAACATGCTTCTTTACATAATATTTCCATTTTAAACAGTTTCTCACAATAATCGCATTTATACTTATTCTTGACGTCTTTATGAACGGATTCTATATGTCTCTCTAAATTCCCTTCGTCATTAAGGGGGGGGTATAATAATAGACCATAAATTTTGGACGCTCTATAGATGCATCTAAAATTATTTTTTTGCTAGGAGTCATATTTTGAGTTTTGTGACTAAGGAATTAAAATTTTGGAAAAATTCAAAATTTTTCAAAAATTTTATTTTTTCGCCAAAATTTTGCCAAAAAGGCAAAAAATGAAAAAAATGCTAAGGCTTCTAGCCAAATTATCCAAATACTTCAAAACTCACGTGAGAAAGTCAGTAGGACGTCCCAAACGATTTGCATTGACAAAATTTTGATATCTTGTCGAGAAGAGCAAAAAGCACCAAAAGGGACATTTTTGGTCCAAAAAATGACCAAAATTTCAAAAATTTGGCCCAATTTTTCGAAAAAATTGAGTTTTTAAAAAAATATCAAAATTTTGTCAATGCATTTTGTAAAGGACCCCACAATCATCGATCATGCAAAAAATCAGCACATTTGGGCCATTTTTGACAGAGCCTTAGCATTTTTCGTTTGAAAAATGCTAATTGGAGAAAAACAGGTTTAAAGTTAAAGTTTGTTTATTTTATTATGAAGTTAAATTTTTGAAATTTCGATTAAATGAGATAAACTCAGTGAATTCTAATAAAATTTTTTTCATCTAGTTCCAAATTTTATGTAGATTCCAAAAATTGTATTATTATCGCATGTTAATCTTAAGGTCATATTATTTCATATAAAAGACATGTTAAAGGGTGTGAATTTTTTGACAAAATTTGAACAAAAAACTGAAATCAATAAAAAATAATAATTCAAATTAGGCACTATATTAATATTCATTAATTAAAATTAAATTTAAAAATTTAAAATGAAATTTAAAAAGTTAATTAAAAGGCCCCAGATTTATATGACTTATGATCGGGTGCTTGCCATTTCTTTGATGGTTTGTGTTCAGTACTTTTCTGTTTACGTTTTAGGTTGACCTTCTTTGCTCGTTCTGCAAGGTCACCATCATCTTCCTCAAGGCCAAGCTTCTTCAAAATTATCTGTTCTGCTGAACACCCCCGATTGTGAACTAAAACAGTATACGAAACATGAAACATGAGTGTACTTAGACCCACAAACGTTTCTTTAGATAGACGAGTCCATAGCCGTGAATGCAGAGATTCGTTCGGATTTTGTGTGAGGCCAGGGATACAGCGTTCCAGAATTTCGCTCGTTGTTAGGCGTTCATAAACAGGTAAAATAAACTTCATGTTTGCCTCTTTTATAAATGTTACATTTTTGTAACTTATAGCATTGTTTTTGAATTTACACCACTTATTTTCAGGGCATAACTCATGTTGTTTCTCAACATTATCTCCATAATCACAATAGTGATGTGTTGCAGCCACGATTTCACTTCGAATCGTGCTTATGAGCACTGATTTTTCAGTCTCTGAGAGTTTATCTATATCAACATCTGCTATATTCTTCACGATCGTATTTCGGTAATATGACTGCAATTGGTGACATCGACTATCAGTCAACCCTCCCTTGCCTCCAAGTTTATGAGTTTTGCGAGCATTGGAAAGACCTGTATATAGACGCTTCGCAACGTGGTTCAGGCACTCTTTCTTCTGCACTGTTACATTCTGCTCTCTGTAAGGATCGGACTCCAATATGTTCTTCATAACGCTGCTGTCGCCATCCGATACCATTGATTGATATATGACACCATTATTTGATAGGGATCTATTGAATAGTTTAACAGCTAAATGAGGTTCCATACCTGAACTGGACCCTGAATAATTTATATTACACTCATGATCAGCATTGCCATCTTCTTCTTTGTTGCGGCTACAAATATTACAGTATTTTGAACAAACATCGAAATCAATGACATGTCCTGTATTTTCGGATATGATAAACGCGGCACCATAAAGTGATTGATGGCCTCTTTTCATCCATGTACCGTCAAAAGATATACATATTTCCCTGTCAATCTCTTTCATTGCACAATTTTTTGCATTTCCTCGTGCAAGTGATTCCGTGACCTTCGAGATTTCGTTGACATGAAATTGCCAGGCTCTCTTCGCAACAGGAGATGGTAGTGACATTATTCTAGAAAACGTCTCTGCATCACCATGGGTCCCACCAACACAAAGCCAAGCCAGTACTGCACGAAGATTCACATCCGCTGTTTTTCTTCCAGGACGAGGTTCAGTTCGAGAAACTTGGTCGCTCGTGAAAGTAGAATATTGCCAATCACAACGTGAACATTTCCCCTCAAAATTGGTACTATAACCACGATGTGACTCATTTATCACTACTGTACCGTCACATTGCTTATCATCATGTTTCTCCATTATCAGTTTCTTTATTATTTGCGTTGCTACAACGTTATATCCCTCCAACTTTCCATCTGAGGGTAGGACATTCAGATTCGATGCTATTAGCGACGGTTCTCGATCTTTTGGCACTACCGGTACCGGTACTGAAATCGATTTCATATGCGCGAGGTTCAATGTACCGGTATCTTGTTTCTTGGTTCCTCGAAATCCTGCTTTCCGTTGTTGAGTTATTCGTGGCATACTGTATTATAAAAATTATATCGTCAACGATGTATGTACAATTTTCGATTCGAAGATGGAGGACGCTCTATAGTCTGTGTCCGTCAAAACTGCTGATTGCATTGATTGAAACACCAATACAGCATACAGTTAGTAACTAAAACATAACAATGTGCAAATTCTCGTTTTAAACTTCCCGCTAAAATACATTCCAACCTGTAATAACTTATTAGCCAATACAATGATTTCAGTGCAACAAGCCGGAAATTTTGTTAATTTTTGTCATTTTTTTCAAATAATTTTCAGGATGCGTGTCTATATAATGAGCCATAACTCGAAAACTAGACAAGCTAGAAATAAACTGTTTACAGATTTGAAATCTCCATAAAATTTGCTACAAGAAACGGGTATAAAATTTTTTTTATATTTTTTGACCCCAATTATTATACCCCCCCCTTAAATAATTCATTGCAATGCAAACAGGAACTGGTATCTGAAGAAGATACCAACTCCCCAACAGTTTCATTAGAACTACCGGACTCTGTTGTTGCACAACTGATTGTCAGTTCTGTACCTTCAGTTCCAATAGGCCTACCATAAGAACAGTCTGGGCCGTCGTTTTCCCGTTTTTCAACAATAAAAGAATCTCCAGATGGTTCATAGGAAATATCTTCGTCATCTAGTACAGGGAAAACATCTACTCTACCGAACAAATTGTTGTGCTCTTCGATGGGAGATGATCCGTGAACGCACTTCTCTTGTTTGACATCAAGATAATAGGGGGTGGAGTCTGTTGGTTCTCTCTTTATAATTATACAGTCTGTATGTTCGTTCTTTATAACTATACCGGCGCCAGACGATTTCTCTTTCAATAAATTAATATGTTGATCCATTATCAAATCTTCAATAAATATTAATAAATAAATAAAATACAAGTGGCAGTAATTTAAGGTATGTTAAGCTATATATCTCTATTATAAATTCAAACTCGTATATTTACTCGTATATATATATATAGAAAGAAAGAAATAGAGAAATACACCGCAACAGCACCATTAACTTTTATAATAAAATTTATGTAAAAATAGTGAGAGGGCAGGGTGGGTGGTAATGCGTGTTTTTGCCATTGGAACAGCAACAGCGAAGCTAGTGTAGCTGGTTCCAATGGCGTTATTACTCTTGAGATGGGGAGGTGGTATGTGGGGGGGGGGGGGGGGTGGTCGGTGGGTGGGGGGGGGGGGGGTGTGCAAAATTTGGATGTAGATAGTAATATTTATAATTCTGGGCTTAATACATCATGAGGCTCGCAGCTTACCGCGGTTCGTGTAGGTTGGTGGAAGGATTGGAGTAAAGAGCAAAGGGAGAGTGGAACGCCGCCAACTCGCCAATTTCCTTGATTTGTTTTCACAGGATTTGTTTACGTCTGAAGTCCATCTACTTACTCCAGGTATTGTTTGGTATATTTGCATTTTTCTAAAAATAATAATAAGAAGACTGGTACAAGACTGACATAACTTCTGAACTAATCAGGTAGGTAGGTACCAGTACGATTCGAGAGTACAGGTTTTTGGTGATTTATTATATATTAGTAATTGGCAATTCATTTAAAGACACAGTGTGCTCGGATGTACTGGGAACTACGTATGGTCGCGGTCACCAGAGCAAACTCTTTGGAACTTAATGAATTAACTACGTACAGTAATACATAAATAATAACTCAAGTTATCCTGTAGCTGATTATGAAACTGTAACCTGTTCTATGACTGCCGTATATTGTTTTGGTTATAGTTACAAGCCACTGTAAGAGTAACCTGCTCAAGTACTTGTATTTTGAAGAATACGATCATTGCGGTTCCAATGAGCCTAAAGACAATGCAATAGGTGTACCAGAAGTTGGTCACCAGGAGGATAGAAGGCACGCATGCCACATAGCCGCATCAGTTAAAACCTTCCACTCATGTATGGGGTGTGGCGCCTCTTAGGCTAAACTTTTTCAAATTTTCTGAAGATTTCTTTGCCATGTTTTTGCGCTATTTGAAACATTATTTTGAGGTATCAGCAGGATATTTAACTTAGTTATTGCTCAGAATCAGCAAGCCTAAATCTGTAAATGTACTCATACAAAATCATACAGACATATGGAAAACACTGCAAACCAGAAATTGATCAGCAGGAAAACAAGGATAGTGCTGAGCATTGAGCTGTATGCTGATTAAATTACTATTCCTCAGTTGGCAACCGAGAAAAGCCACAACGCCAGCTTTCTTTCGATTTCTTTCTTTAAAATCTGAAAATGACAGGCAGTCCGAGTCCCAGTCTGCCAGTAGTAACCAAAATAATAAACGAGCATGATTTGGTGAATTGTGTGTTTAAACTGGTAACTTTCTGGATGTGTAGGGGTATTTGGTAAATTATAACATAAACATTCCCGTATGTCGTCTCCCATTCCGACGATTTTCTTAATCCCCAATCTATGAAAGTTCGCTAACCGAACCCGGAACCACGAACCGATCTCAACTAACCCGCGGACAGCGGACTAACTCATTAAGAGTTCGAGGTGGTAATGTAATCTGTTTCTATTCGATTATATCACAGGATTATTCGATGAATTTAAGTGCTGATGTCAGTACGTGGCGTCGGGGGTGATAGGCTGATAGGCCTATTTGCTTATCGCCTATCTGCCTAGGCCTATATGTTTGTATATCGGAATTCGATATATTCGGTCTTCTGAGGGACTGCTGGTAGCAACGCTCTACCGGCACCGGCCACCTTAATATGCGAAACATCCTCGGTAAACCAACCCAAATATTGGCGAAATGGCGACAGTTTACTTACGGTAAGTTTAGACGTTTACGTAACATGCAACCATACATAAAATCAGATACGCTAGTTGCCAGTCAGCCAGCACTTTACGTCGAGTTGGCCTATGGACACGATCATCCGAATACTCTGTACATGTGTTTTAAATTAATCGCTAAATACTGTAATACAGTACGGTAATAGTGTTGTGATGCTATAATGGAAATGATCTAGGGCCTACTGTACTTACTGACAGGGACAGCCTGTCTTCAGGCATAGTTCCTGAGTTCTGACACCAACTAAACGAAAGACTAAGCTATACCGTCACACCCCAGGTTGGAATTCATGCATGAGCGCGCAGGTACGCTTTGTTGTTTTGAAATCACCGCGCACCTGAAATTGGCTCGTCGCGCACCTCATCATAATCCAAACAAAATCGCGCAGCTCATGTCAGCATGTCATGCATATCTCAAAAAATCGCACAGTTCATAAGAACAATTTTACATTCCTATTTTACAAGTTTGAGCGTTTTAAGCTTATCTTTACGTCTGTCTGTGTGTACGTTGAATCTAGGCTAGGCTTACATAATAAATGTAATTTTTGCAACATCAAAATTGTTAATATTAAAAAATATTTTTTTAATCCACTACTATGGCAGTATGGTGGCCCATCGGGCTCACTGCTTTTTTAACAGAAAATATTATTTTAGATTACAAACAAAACATGTAATTTCAAAAAAACGAATATTGAAATAGGTACCAGTCTGCCAGTAATAGGCCTACTTTGTAGGGTATAGGCTGATAGGCCTACCTCTGCTGCTCTGTACCTAACAATTAGCAGATTAGGCTTAAACATACAGTTGGCTTATAATTAAGTCATACTTATAATACATTGTTACTTTCTGACTTTACCTGTCAGCCTGTTTACTAACGTAACATCGGCATAGCATAGACCTAATACTGTAATACAGTAATAACAATACAACAATAGCAGAATAGAGTACTGTACCGGTAGTTAAAATAAATAGACAAATCCAGCTCCGGCTCCGGTTGCCGGTATTACAGTATTATGGTGAAGTGATTTGACTGTTTGAAGAATTGGAAATGAGAAACTAACTGAGTAATGCGAGCGAAGCGAGCGAAATTTTTTTGTGTATTTTCGTGATTTCAATTAATTTGTGGTGCGCATCAGAGGCAGAGCTGCGCGCTGGGGCGCAACGCGCACCTGTCTCACCCGAACGCGCACCTGTCTCACCCAAACGTTTTGCAGCATGAATTCCAACCTGGGTCACACCTAAGCCTATTGAGTATTGAATTGAGCTCCATTTTCAAGTTCAGATCACATTGTGTCTGCCAACTAGGCCTACTAGGGTACAACTTTTCGCCACATCCGTACAGCCGTATGCATTTGCCGTATCCCTATGTACATACTGATTACTGACATACGCGTATGTAATGGATTCCTATGAAGAATAATCCGGGTTTGGCTTTTTGCCGTATGTGTACGTAGATGAAATTGTTCCCGTAGCCTACCGTAGGCTACCGTGCGTAATGTGGGACGTATTTCTGGGGTAAATCTTTTCGACCTACGCGTAGTTCGCAACATTGGGTCATATATCACCAGTTTCAGAGTTTTTAACAATAACTACGCGTAGGTCCTACGCGACCTACGCGTAGGTCCTACGCGACCTACGCGTAGGTGCTACGTATAACTACGCGTAAATGC
>JAUCBJ010004659.1:0-14543 GCA_032718475.1 Nemertoderma westbladi
CAGTCAGCCGCTAGAGGGCGAATTGTCTGAAAGTTAACATCTTCTCCAACTTTGTTATTTACTAACGGTTTAGACTGAAACTTGGTAGGCATCTACTACAGCATAGGCTGTACCTTTACGGAGTTACAGAGTTGTATACAGTCCCCCCATCTGCCGCTAGAGGGCGACATATCTGATAGTGAACACCTCATCCCATTTGGTTCTTTTTAATCATTTTGAGCTGAAACTTGGTTGGTATCTACTACATCATAGGCTGTATCTTTACGGGGTTGCAGAATCCTATTCACTTCCCCAGTCTACCGCTAGAGGGTGAAATGTCTGAAAGTTAACATCTTCTCCAACTTTGTTATTTACTAACGGTTTAGACTGAAACTTGGTAGGCATCTACTACAGCATAGGCTGTACCTTTACGGAGTCACAGAGTTGTATACAGTCCCCCCATCTGCCGCTAGAGGGCGACATATCTGATAGTGAACACCTCATCCCATTTGGTTCTTTTTAATCCTATTGAGCTGGAACTTGGCAGGAATCTACTACAGCATATTCTGTATCTTTACGGAGTCCCAGAGTCGTCCACAGTTCTTCAGTCTACCGCTAGAGGGTGAAATGTCTGAATGTGAACATCTACATCAATTTTGTTATTTACAATCTGTTTAAGCTGAAACTTGAAAGGCAGGCATTTTACTTCACCATAAACCCCATCTTTACCAAACTGCAGCGTCGTCTGCATTTCACCAGTCCGCAGGTAGAGGGTGGATCTGAAAGTGATCATTTTCTGGAAATTTTGTTATTTACAATCTGCCTAAAGTTGAAACTTGACAGTTATCTCTTATGGGGGTGGTGTTTTATTTAATGATGGTGTCTGTTCCGTATGCAGTTCTCAAATCTCCCACACATATTCATATATCATCTGCACGTGCACTAGAAAGCTGTGGCCCGAAGGGCCACAGGCTTTCTAGTCTATATATATAAATATCCTCTGTCTGTCTGTGAGTCTATGAGTCTGTGAGTCTATGAGTCTGTGAGTCTGTCCAAGCTATACGCTCCGACACACATGCACCAATCTGAGCAAATGATACATCGATCGAAAGCTCTCGTCCTGAGCACGTAAACTATCGCAATCTCGAGGCTAATTTTACGCGTTTGCTTGCGTGAGTGAATGCGTATTTTGTGTTCGTTCGGGCGAAATGTATCGAATTATTTCGGTTTTTCTATCGGTAATTAATTATTTAGAGGGGTAACATTTATCCCATCTGGTATAAAATTAACATGGGTAGATTCGCCGTGTCCCATTCTCACAAAGTTTTTATTTTATTCGAGTGTTTAATATAAATATGTATGATTATTTATTGATTAAAAATCAAATAGTGTATAAATATGTCATATTCGCCAAGCACGATCGAATTGGCCTATTCTTAGTGCTGTAGTGAATAGGGAAGGATTTTTTTCTGTATCATAGCAACGTTAAGGTAATTATTGAAATCGCAGCTAGCTGGCTGGGCAGTGGGCACAGATAAGGAGCAAGCAGGCTGGAGTGTTGATTGGGGTGGGTTTGGGTTGTCTGTTGCGAATTGCTCAAGAGTAATTCTGCTTTCTCAATCATTGGCTGCATGGAAGGAGAGGTTTATAACATTTTTGTTTTACTGTTATGAATATTAAAAGTAAAATAATTATTTCTGTAGGCCTATACTTACTGTATTATTATTTTATCTAATATTATACATCTAATCTCGATGAAATCTCGCTTACTATAGCTCGTTAGATAGGTCTCGCCCTAACTCGTTGCAACGTAATACTCAGAGCCGTCTGAAGTTCCCCCATCTGCCGCTAGAGGGCGAATTGTCCGATAGTGAAAACCTGATCTCATTGGGTTGTTTTTAATGCTTTTGAGCTGAAACTTGGTAGCTATATACTGCAGCATAGGCTGTATATTTCCGGAGTCACTGAGTTGTCCACAGTTCCCCAGTCTACCGTTAGAGGGCTAAATGTCTGAGAGTTAACATCTTCTCCAACTTTGTTATTTATAATCCATTTAGACTGAACTTGGTAGGCATCTACTACAGCATAGGCTATATCTTTACTGAGTCGCGCAGAGTTGTCTACATTACCCGCGTCTGCCGCTAGAGGGCGAAATGTATGAAAGTTAACATCTCCTCCAACTTTGTTATTTACAATCCTTTTAGACTGAAACTTGGTAGGCATCTACTATAGCATAGGCTATATCTTTGCGGAGTAGTAGAGTCGTCTACAGTTCCACAGTCAGCCGCTAGAGGGCGAATTGTCTGAAAGTTAACATCTTCTCCAACTTTGTTATTTACTAACGGTTTAGACTGAAACTTGGTAGGCATCTACTACAGCATAGGCTGTACCTTTACGGAGTTACAGAGTTGTATACAGTCCCCCCATCTGCCGCTAGAGGGCGACATATCTGATAGTGAACACCTCATCCCATTTGGTTCTTTTTAATCATTTTGAGCTGAAACTTGGTTGGTATCTACTACATCATAGGCTGTATCTTTACGGGGTTGCAGAATCCTATTCACTTCCCCAGTCTACCGCTAGAGGGTGAAATGTCTGAAAGTTAACATCTTCTCCAACTTTGTTATTTACTAACGGTTTAGACTGAAACTTGGTAGGCATCTACTACAGCATAGGCTGTACCTTTACGGAGTCACAGAGTTGTATACAGTCCCCCCATCTGCCGCTAGAGGGCGACATATCTGATAGTGAACACCTCATCCCATTTGGTTCTTTTTAATCCTATTGAGCTGGAACTTGGCAGGAATCTACTACAGCATATTCTGTATCTTTACGGAGTCCCAGAGTCGTCCACAGTTCTTCAGTCTACCGCTAGAGGGTGAAATGTCTGAATGTGAACATCTACATCAATTTTGTTATTTACAATCTGTTTAAGCTGAAACTTGAAAGGCAGGCATTTTACTTCACCATAAACCCCATCTTTACCAAACTGCAGCGCCGTCTGCATTTCACCAGTCCGCAGGTAGAGGGTGGATCTGAAAGTGATCATTTTCTGGAAATTTTGTTATTTACAATCTGCCTAAAGTTGAAACTTGACAGTTATCTCTTATGGGGGTGGTGTTTTATTTAATGATGGTGTCTGTTCCGTATGCAGTTCTCAAATCTCCCACACATATTCATATATCATCTGCACGTGCACTAGAAAGCTGTGGCCCGAAGGGCCACAGGCTTTCTAGTAGTCCTATAAAAAAAAATAAAGTAACCATACTGTACTCATACTGGCAGAGACTGGATTTCTAGAAAATGCGCAACTCAACGCAAATATTTGTCGCAACGAGAATTACTCATAACAAACCATTAAAAATAGTACACAAATTAACAGAGCGAGTTATAAATCAGTAATTGGATAGAAAAACAATCAGCAAAGATCTGGTTAGCAGTATTAACTGAAAGTACAACGGTAGCTTTAGAAGGGTACAGTAAATAAAAGATCAGGTTATAACTCAAACTCCAAGGTTCATCAGAATTCGTAGCTTTACTGTGGACCTTTGGTATGCTGCTGCTACATTATTCAGTTGACCATCAATTATCAATATAGTGCAAAGTTAAAAAACCAGACCAATCAATATGTATCAATTGTAAACTTGTCCCTTATTAATGTTTGCCTTTAGTACTGTATGTTGTTGAAGCCCTTGCGCACTTTTATAATTTTTACTTGAACTTAATCACCGGTATGCTTCACCGGTTTTTAATTTAATTTTAATATAATTTCATTTTTATTTAATAATTAAATATGCACCAACTGTAAGTACTGTAAATAAACTATAATTGTAATTATTTTACTAATTATACTGTAGTCGGTAGTACCTTTGTGCCTGAATACCATTTTATTATAAAAGTACATATACACGCTTATTAGCGTATTTTGCAGGATATATGTTCATTTTATTTTAATCTACTGTACATGTGCAAAAATTAATATTTTATTGTTATTCTGGCGATATTAATAACATAACAACATCAGATAGGGGGGGGGGAAACTGGACGCAATAAAAATTAATCCCTCTCCAGGGGAAATTCGACGCAAATAACAGCTGATTACTCTCAAAAACAAAACTGTAATCTGTTCTATTGTGTTTAGTTTATTGTTTTGGTTAAAATAACGTGCCACTGTGACCTGCTCCTTTCCCTAAATTGAGAATTTAACCGCAATAATTATTATTGTCCGTTTAAATCACTCATGATGTCCTTTTTTTTTACTTTTTATGTCCTCCAGAAATTTACCGTTAGGTTCCATGCTACCGGTTTCTCTACTGCTGTTCTCTCAGGCTATCAGTACCGGTATTAGTATATAGAGCACTATTTTGCAGGTATAAAGCAGTATAAAGCAGGTATTTTAGTACCGGCACCGGTACTGCTGTAGGCCTACTGTGTAGCCTACCATTTAAATACAGTAATGGTAGGCCTACCGGCTGACCGGTTGTTTTGGTTAGAAAATCCCGCCTCTGTAACCTGCTCCTTTCCCTGATTTGGTAAAGTGACCGTTTATTATTTTGGATAGAAAGGCCCGCCTCTGTAACCTGCTCCTTTCCTTCATTTTATACAGTGACTGTTTATTGTTTTGGTTAGAAAATCCCGCCTATGTAACCTGCCCCTTTCCCTCAAATAGTTAAATGATCGTTTATTGCTTTGGTGAGAAAATCCCGCCTCTGTAACCTGCTCATTTCCCTCAATTGGTTAAGTGATCGTTTATTGTTTTGGTTAGAAAATCCCGCCTCTGTATCCTGCTCCTTTCCCTCAATTAGTTAAGTGATCGTTTATTGTTTTGGTTAGGAAATCCCGCCTCTGTGTAACCTGCTCCTTTCTCTCAATTGGTAATGTTATCGTTTATTGTTTTGGTTAGAAAGACCATCTATGTAACCTGCTCCTTTCCTTCATTTGGTAAAGTGACTGTTTATGGTTTTGGTTAGAAAATCCGGCTACCGGCACCGGTACTGCTGTAGGCCTACTGTGTAGCCTACCATTTAAATACAGTAATGGTAGGCCTACCCTACCGGCTGACCGGTTGTTTTGGTTAGAAAATCCCGCCTCTGTAAACTGCTCCTTTCCCTGATTTGGTAAAGTGACCGTTTATTATTTTGGTTAGAAAGGCCCGCCTCTGTAACCTGCTCCTTTCCTTCATTTTATACAGTGACTGTTTATTGTTTTGGTTAGAAAATCCCGCCTATGTAACCTGCCCCTTTCCCTCAAATAGTTAAATGATCGTTTATTGCTTTGGTGAGAAAATCCCGCCTCTGTAACCTGCTCCTTTCCCTCAATTAGTTAAGTGATCGTTTATTGTTTTGGTTAGAAAATCCCGCCTCTGTATCCTGCTCCTTTCCCTCAATTAGTTAAGTGATCGTTTATTGTTTTGGTTAGGAAATCCCGCCTCTGTGTAACCTGCTCCTTTCTCTCAATTGGTAATGTTATCGTTTATTGTTTTGGTTAGAAAGACCATCTATGTAACCTGCTCCTTTCCTTCATTTGGTAAAGTGACTGTTTATGGTTTTGGTTAGAAAATCCGGCATTAACCTGCTCCTTTCCATCAATTGGTAATTTTTTTTGGCTATAAAATGAGTGTTTTGCTACGTCATGTGGTAATCGATTATCGACAACAACCACAAACTATTAAATTTAGAGTATTTTACCACAGGCGCATATGGAAATCTATCTCATAGTCTATAAATCATGGAATTTTGAATGTTTTGGCACAGGCATAGTGAAACCAACTGTCCGACAGACCAGAAATCAACAAATTTTGAATGTTTTGTATAGGCATGTTGAAATCAACTGTCTGACAGTCCAGAAATCAGCAGCAGTCTGACAGTTTGAAGAAATACATACATAAAAAGTCATTAAAGGACAACAAAAGTCATTAAAGGGACAACAAAAGTCATTATGCACAATTCATAAAAAAGGAGGACAAAAAAAGTCAAATAAAAGGACATAAAAAATCACTGCCGAATTTAACATTGAGGCGGGATATTAATTCGCCAAGGCGGGTTTTGCGTCCAGTCCCCCCCCCCCCCCCCCCCCCCCCCCTCCCCTGTCTCAACAACATAACTATGGAAGCAATCTGGCAATGGAGTAAAATACTGCAGTTCAATTTATTTTGTAACACTATATCGCTCTATCTGCCGGCTGGCCGGTAGCTGTAATTTCCTGGTTTAATGTAGGCCAACCAACTGACCAAGGCAGCAATGCAGTCTGGCATTTGTGATAGATTGCAGTAGTAAGTAGGTACTGAAGTAGGTGATGGTGACAACAGCAGAACACTGCAGTATGCTGGTATGCAGTAAGGCTGTAAGGTTGTTATTGTAGTAAGCAATATGGGGGGAAGCAGGGAAGGTTGGGTTCATGGCATTGGCAACTGGCGTACTGTCGCTGTCACACTGTAACTAAAGTAAAGTATAGTCTAATAGTAGGCCTACCGCACGCCATGCATGCCATGGTTGGGTTGGGCTTAGGCCTACGCCTACCTACATTGTACTTTCTGCGTTGCCGGTACGGTACGCGTTACTTAGTTCGTTAGTTGTAGTTGCCAAATGGCAAATGTTAAGTACAGAACTGCAGAAGTACATGGTGCATGGTAGGCACTAGGCAGGTAGGCTTATCAGCCTACACCATGTCCTGGAATTTAGTGTCATTGTTCAGGTATCTGCCCCCACCTCTGACCTCTTAATGAGATTGCATGAAATTTCAGAATTTGAAATAGAGATAGTTTCATCTTCCTCCTCCTTAATGCATAGTGCAGTAGTGGGTGAGCCAGAATTTTTATTTTTGCTTTCATTCTTTAGCTACAAGCGTTTAAAAAAATGTGTCTTCGTCGATATTGGATATTGCACCAGTTACGCCGAAGTTATTCTTCAAACCTGTAGTGATTTGTTGGTACTACCGGTAGTAGAAAGCTGACCGTACAAGGATTCCAAAAATGTAAAAATATTTTAATTTGGTTGGGAAATAGCTGAGATATGGCATTCGAAAGTTGCATGTATTTGTTTCCGCTGTAGGCCATTTATTTTATTTAATAAATACACAATGTTCTAGAACATTTTTGATTATGTATTAATAATATCCATGTATTAGTATTACTGTATTATCATGTGTAGGCATTGCATTGTTTCCAAGCTACTTATGAAATAAACAAAATGTTCTAGAACATTGTGTATTTATTAAATGGAATACGGTAAATCTCTGCAGCGGAAGCTAATTAATACATGCAAAATTCGAATGCCGATATCTCAGCTATTTCCCAACCAAATTAAAATATTTTTACATATTTGGAATCATTGGGTGTCTGACCGAACGTAATCAGGATCGAATAAAACATAGTTTTTACGAATCGAACGTATTGGATCCTATAGCTATAACTATGTTACATTCGATCTACAAATTACTAAGCTCGATTGTAACATACATTTATTTTAGTTGTGTTTTGATTTCAGGAGTTACAATAGGTAACCGATGAAATACTTCGTTTATTTACAGGAAGAAACAGTTTGGTGTTGGTGAGTACAAAACAAAGACCCAAGACCCAATTAAGTAACCTGCATAATCTTGTAACATGTGTTAACTTTCGTTTATTGTTTTGGTTCCCCCAACACGCCTCTGTAACCTGCTCCTTTCTGCCTTTAAATAAAAGTAACCTGCATAAACTTGTAACATGTGTTAACTTTCCTTTATTGTTTTGGTTCCCCCAACACCCCTCTGTAACCTGCTCCTTTAAATCTGTATGTAACATAATTGCGGTTACGTTCGATATGTAATAACTATGCTACATTCGATTCTGATTACGTTCGGCCATGTATCCGGAATCATTGCATGGTCAGGGTTTCCACTAGTACGGTACAAACAAATCACTAAAGGTTTGAAGAATAACTGCCAACTGCGGTGTAACTGATGCAATTTCGTCGGAGACACCTTTTTTAAACGCTTGTAGCTAAAGAATGAAAGCAAAAATAATAATTCTGGACAATTATAATTTTAATAAAAATTAGAGTAGATTATGCTATTTTGTAGTGTAGGCCTAGTGCAGTTGTGGTATCATATTTATTTAATATTGTGTCGTAGTTAATATATGTTGTAATGTCACCTTTTGAATCTGAGTTTGAATTTCAGGGTCAATTGTATTTTAGTTCTTTTTATTGTGGTGTGTATTGTAATTAGTTTAATTTTTTTATAGTATTGTTTAGTTGGCTCTGTCACACTAGAGGGACCACTTTTTATAAGGAACATCCTTTTTCCTTATTACTTGGCCTGTTTTTGGTTTTGTAGGTAGTAGGTACCAGTACGCGTAATGATTGACAGACTGGAATAATAGTTTGTTTTGTAGTTGGGGGTTTGTTTGTTAGACCCAAGTCTAATTTAAAGCAGTAATTACAGAATTAGTCCCTCACAGCCTAACGTAAGTCATGACTTCATGAGGCATGAGGCTATAATCTAAGAAATATTGTGGAATTAAGTCTGTCCGTAGTAGTAGTTACCAGTTACCTTACGAGTATAAATGATGCTGAAAAGCTGTAGAACGGTAGTTTGTGCGATGTCCGGGGGAGTAGACAGCGCCGTCTCGGCTCATTTACTAAAGAGACGAGGGCATCGAGTGATAGGCGTGTTTATGCGGAACTGGGACCCCCAGGAGGAGGAAACAGGTTGCCGCAATGAGACGGATTACGCAGACGCCTTCGACATCTGTAATAAACTGCGTATTCCTCTTCAACAAGTTAACTTCGTCAAGGAATATTGGAACGAAGTCTTCTCCAAATTCCTTGCCGACCTAGAACTCGGACTTATGCCAAATCCCGACGTTCAGTGCAACGAATTCATTAAGTTCAACCATTTGTATCACCATGCCATTAACGTCCTGGGTGCTGACGCCCTAGCTACGGGGCACTACGCCAGGGTTGAAAATACCCAAAGCGAGGAAGTGAAACTTCTCACTGCCACTGATGTATCTAAGGACCAGACTTTATTTGTTCACAGGGCCCCTCAAACATCATTACAACGTTGCGTGTTTCCTGTCGGCGCCTTGCTCAAATCGCAAGTAAAGCAAATAGCCGCGGAAATCGGATTAAAGAATATCGCATCTAAGAAGGAGAGCATGGGAATTTGTTTCATCGGTAAGAGGAATTTTAAAACGTTTGTGAAACAATATCTGAGATTAGAGACGGGACCGTGTGTTGATTTAGAGACTGGGAGGTTGCTAGGGGAGCACAACGGAGTTCAATTACACGTCCCGGGAGAGCGAATGAGATTGACACCGACAAGAGGCAACCACGACGCATGTGGTTGGTTTGTAGCCCTGAAGGATGTCCCTAATAACCGAATATATGTTGTTAATTCCAGCCATCACCCGGCCTTGTTTAGCTTTTTCGTTAAACTGGAAGCCCCGCATTGGGTTCGCTTGCGACCCCGGTTACCGTTGAGATGCGCGATGCGGTTGTTCCACAACAGCCGACCAGTGCATGGTTCGTTGCAGTTGTTAGCCCACACTACCGGTGAGGTACTGGTAACCATGGACACCCCGGCTCGGCATGTTGTACCTGGTCAGTATGTAGCTTTGTACCAGGGTGAGGAATGCCTAGGCGGGGCGATGATTCTAGAATCGGGACCTTCGCTTTATGATTTATGTAATAAGCAAGATATTGATTTAAATAAGTTGTATTCATAATAGTTACAATTATTTTGCATTTACTCTGTAGTTATTTTGCTATGTAATTTATTATATAGATTCAGATATTTTCAAACCAATATTATAATTAATTGCATTCAACCTGGTGTTTGTAATAATTGGAACTGTTGATTGCGCTAATGATTGCATGCAAATTGCCTTTATAATAAGGGCAAATAACAACGAATTTAAACTTTTATTCTTAAATTTCTACCTGTACTTTTAATCACGCTCATATATGGGAGGGTGTGATTCAAGTATATATAATATATATAGGCCTATATGTGTTTCATTAATTTACTTTACCTATACTGAGCAAAACTGATTATACCTCGTATTATATTATATCATAAGGCCTATCTATATACCGTATCTGTTTTGTGGCAATATAGTCTTGTCTGTACCATTAATGAAATGTTGGCTCCATCTGATCACAAACTAAAAAAGTATAAATTTAAGAATAAAATGTCGTTCTCAGTCTCAGAAAATAAGTTGTTTTCAATTCCGCCATTCGCTGCATTTCTCCTCTTCACATTCAAGAAATATATTCCAAATCAACTAGATTTTACTGATCTGATGAGTTTTGACACCTGCTCAGTAATTTATCGGTAGTTTACCTAAGCGGTATTACTAATTCCATTATATTTATTATATTCCTGATCTGTGCGATTAAATTCTAAGAACTTTACTGTGGCCTATAATATGACTAATCATATTCTAGACTGTCAATTATTCGTTGTAGACCTGGTTTGGTTTCCGTCCCGTCCCTGTCAGTCTCAGTGGGGTGAGTCTGATTTCATGGTATAGATGAGTTTATTTATTTTGCTGTTCATCTATATGTTATTACTGTGATTTACTGACCTTTACCCTTTCGGAAATTATCATAAAATTTAAACAAATAATAATTGTATGCAATTGAACCGACCGATGACCTGAACAATGCTATCTATTGCTCTAAAGCGCCATGTTAACAAAGTGTGATAGTTGATTATAAAATAAATCGAATTTCTAATTTAAAATAATTTGTACATGTCCTTATTTAATAAGAGTCACTTAAAATCAGACGCCTGAATATTCCTTGATGTGCAAATCTTATGTCGGAGCTAAAACACGGCTGGTGTTTCGAGGTTTATTTATGGCGATTATTTCATCGATTTGGTTATTATTTTTGTTTAAAATATGTTTGTTTCATTACTGTTAACACAAAATATCTATATTTATTTAATTTCCTAGTTAATTATATTATTATTTTTATTTAAATATATAAACCCGTTATAAAAACCCTTATAATTTTAATTTTCTTTATATATTGCTGTAGGCCTAATCGTTTTTTTTCTACTACGGCTACTGGAAATGGTTCGGTATTAAAGTTATTTATATCATTTAGGTCGGTCTATCTCAAAGTAGGTCGGTAGATATATTAAGATGTAGTTTAATAGGTTTCAATATAAGTGTATGGGTTACTTTTGGGTAACATTAACTAACTGTTCTCTATAAATGTGTGACGTCAGCGTCTTGTCATAATGTCGCGCCATGCTTCCCCAAGCGGGCGCCGGGCCCATCGTCGCGGCATGTCGCCCCCTAGCGGCGACGATCGGGACTACCCAGACAGTGGCGGCCCCCGGTCCCCCCCTCGACGTAGGAAGGGCGAAGGCCCTGCCATGGACCTGGCCTCCGAGCTGGCCAAATACGCGCACCATGTGAACGCGTTGCGCCGAGTACTACAGGAAACCTTCACCCAGTTCCAGGAGATGAATTCCTCCAGGTTCATAGAGGAAGAGGGAATGACGGAGATGCGACTGTTAGAGGACGAAGAAGATTTGGTCTCGTCGGTTCTGGACAAACAGCCGGCGTTAGTTGTCCTCGGGCAGACACCCCAAGCCAAAGCCTTCATAGTGAACCAGCTGTTTGGGGAGGAAGTCATCCCCATACAGGAGTATCTCGAGCACCAGACGACCTGGCGACTCGTGCGTTTCCGCTATGGGAATCGCGCTGTACTCAGCGTTTCCTTACCCAACAGTTTCGAGATGGTGAACACGATTATGAGCAACTCCCCCAGGGCCTGGAAGACCATCCCCAAGGACGACCTGGAGCTCAAAGGCGAGGATTGCATGGATGCGGCGTTGACCAAGGCCAGTCTCGAGGTGAGTCTGAACCACGCCTTGTTGCGGAACCGATGTCTGGTCGTTATGTCTCCGTGCAACGACGTGCATTCCAGCACCGTCGAGGTGTTTAAGCGGTGCATAGAGGACGTGGTTCCGGTGCTAATCTACGGTGTCAGCGAGGAAGAGTTGTCACCTAGAGACCTGTTAGACCTACAGGAGTTGCGGGCCGCCTCCCCGGACCTGCCTATATTCTTTATTCGGACTCGCAGCGTGGACCTCACGGAGAGCGAGCGTCACCGTAGCAACGACGAGCGTCACCGTGGCAACGAGGACCACGAGGCCGCAGGGCACCCCACCGAGCTGTCCTACCAGCTGGTCGACATGGGGTACATCCCCGAGCGCCGCCTGCACCAGTCGACGACGCACAAGGACGCGGTGAACGAGCACCAACGACGGCTGCGGAGCGGCACAGTGTACGCGGACGTGGGCAGCGAGATACACGAGAGCTTCTCCGAGATCGGGAAGCTCATGGTGTTCGCGAGACGGGTCCTCTTCTCACATCTGGTGCGTGTGGCCACGGTGCTGAACGAGGCGCACTCGCGCTGTCTGCGGATGGTTATATTCACCGCGTTCGATATGGCCAGAGATATGATAATCACGCCGCGACGCATCGAGTATGCGAGGGAGAGAGAGGCGGAGTTGTATGCGAGTCTGAGAGCCATCGCGGATAAGAAGCAGTTGGAGATACGGGAGCTGATACTGGAGACGTTGAGAGACACGGAGAATGAGTTACTCAACGAGGCTGAGGTTTATGAGTTCCATTCGGTATTCGTAAACAGCAACGGGAAACTCTCATCAATGAGAGAAGCCAAGAAGGCCAGTCTGGAGATACAGGAGTTGGTTCTGTCTCGGTTGAACAGTCACATTGCGGATCAGTTGATCGGCAGTGTCGAGTACATGAAGGAGTCCTGGGTGGGGACCTTGAGTCGGTGTCTCAGTAGTCTGGAGCAGGGCGGAGGGGACAGGGTGTCTGGTGTCGACGATAGGATGATGGGGATGTCCCCGACAGTCGCCTTGAAGAAGATCGTGAACGCGGCGTATAGAGTTGAGGTTACCCCTTACACGTCGAGTTCTTTTATTCGCGTTCTGTTGGAGAAGTTACGCAGCTTGTTTCGGGGGATGCCGGGGCAGACCCCGCCTACTATAGACCGCGCGTGGAAGCGGAAGATCGCGTTGGACATGGTTCGCGGATTATCCGAGTGCAAACTCGCGCAGAATATATGCGAGCAATTCAAAGTGAAACTGTGTCAGAGTCACGAGGCCTTCCTCGCGTCGTTACGGCAACTGGAACACAGACATAGGGGCCGGTTGGAGCGGACCGAGGACTCTCGACTCAAAGTCAGGAAGTACCACGCTCCCCAGATCGCTAAACTCGCCCTGGAGAGCACCGCGCTCAAGGATATGATCCAATACGGTATGCCGCAGCTGGGGCGAGAGATCGGACGCGGGCAGTACGGGGTCGTGTACGCGTGCGAGGCCTGGGCCGGCTACTCGCCGTGCGCCGTCAAGTCGGTCGTACCCCCGGACGATAAGCATTGGAATGACCTCGCCCTCGAGTTCCATTACACTAAGAACATCCCGGAGCACCCCAGGATCGCTTGCCTCCGGGGATCCGTTATCGATTTCGGATACGGGAATGGAGGATCTCCTGCGGTGTTGCTCGTTATGGATCGCATGCAACGCGATCTCTACTCCGCCATCAAGGCCGGCATCACCCTGACTACCCGACTACATGTCGCCTTGGACGTTGTCGAAGGAATCCGTTACCTTCACAGCCAAGGTCTCGTCCATCGCGATATCAAACTAAAGAACGTTCTAATGGACAGACAGAATCGGGGGAAGATAACCGATCTGGGGTTCTGTAAGCCCGAGGCCATGATGTCTGGCTCCATAGTCGGCACTCCCATTCACATGGCCCCCGAGTTGTTTAGTGGTAACTACGACAACTCGGTAGACGTTTACGCCTTCGGTATATTGTTCTGGTATATTTGCGCAGGTCACGTTAAACTCCCCCGAGCGTTCGAGCAGTGCGGAACTAAGGATCAGTTGTGGAACCACGTTAAGCGCGGAACGCGTCCGGAACGGTTGAGTCAGTTCGACGACGCCATGTGGGACGTTATGGAACGGTGTTGGTGCTCGGATTACGGACGACGCCCATTGCTAGGCATCGTGCAGAAGGACCTCGAGTCGATGCTGGACTCCTACTCCAGACATTCCGTTCGGAACTCCACCTTCTACGCCCCCAGTCCCACCAATTAGTGAGCTCGGTAAATCAACTCCTGATACTTACCCACCGGTGCTGCCAGTACTCCAATAGCGATCCGTATATTACTCGCCGCCGCTTTATAAGAAGTAATTATTATATAATAATAATTACGTTGGCACCATCCCGCGTAATGAAAATATGTTATTTTTCCGATTAATACATTTCTAATTAATTTAATCTAATTTAATCAACTTATTTTAGTGCAAGAATTTTGGCAATAATGCAAGCGTGAGCAGCAGTACATACCTACTATATAATTGCAGTGCTTTCTTTGCTAAGAAAGATTAATTTGTAATAAATAATTTATTTATATATTTAATTACTTAGTTAAATGGATCTCAATATGAATGGTTTTATTAAGTATAAGAATGAGCACGGGATACTCTCTACGATTGCTATATATTATTAATTAATTATTATGCTATGC
>JAUCBJ010004660.1:0-37046 GCA_032718475.1 Nemertoderma westbladi
AAGACAATAGAATTTTAGGAAAAGTCATAAAATTTCAGATTCCCAACTGCGTTTGTTTCAGAATTATATGAAAAAAAACCACGGGGAGGGGGTCATATTGACCCCCACCCCCCCGGGTTTATTAGGGTTAAAAAGGGTCAATCTGACCTGCGTGAAGAACTTAAATCTGCAATCTACCGACTGTCGACCTCTAATCATACGCTTCTTTGGCCACGGTGCCCGACTTAAGGCACTTAAAACGAAGAAGCTACTCGATATATTCCAGATATATTCCTATTTCACTTCAAACTGAGTGATTCTTGTGAAAATTTCCGATAAAGATGCACCCATGCTTCGTATCGTATCTCGGATAGATCTTGTTAAACTTCAAGAGTCCATCAGATGTACCGGTACTAGCAAAGCTCCTGAGCCTGGCCAATCGGCTAATAAGGTTCCGGTAGTCAAAGAAACTTCAAAGGTCTTTCTCGCCATCTCTACCGGTACTAAACAAAGAATGATTACTCGACACTCTGCCCCCTGACAGACGAGAACATTTCGTATATTACCTAATAAGCTAATTCAGCTATTATCACCAGATGGTTTGTACTACACAATAATACAGTATGATATTGTGTTTTTGATTTAACTACTGCTAATGCTAGCCTGCGCATTTCTATGAAGGTTGGTAACTATATATGTATATTAAGTATTAAGATTCCTAATAAGGTAATATATGCATTGGGTTGGCCCAGAAAAGTATACCTTTGTTGTGAATGGTTATTACTGTTTTATTATTATCATTTTTTATTTCTTTAAAGTTCGTGTAAGTTATCTTTTGGTAAACTAAGCAGTTAATGGCTACTTTCTCCATAAACAAAACTTCATTCAATTTACTAATTTAGTTCAAATATCTCTGGCAAATCAGCATAATATTAATTATATCCTTTAAATTTGTACTAAATTTTAATTGAATGACGGTGCAAAGGATGTGCGTGTATTAATGTAATTAAGTAATAATTTTATTATGTATAGAACTATACAGAATAATTTTGACCTACCGGTAAATTCTCAATATCCTAGTAGATACAATAGGTATGGCAATACGAATTCACATTCACATGTCTCCTCCCCCCCCCCCCCCCCCCCCCCCCTTCCCACTTCCTCTCTACACTTCCTGTGTGCTGCGACTTTTGCTACAGTATATTTCAGCCTAGTGATAACATTTTTTGCTGTCACCATTGCAACAATGATTTTCATGTACAATGCGGGAGTTTCCTTACCATCAATGAATATAACACTAGACATAATAAATCTACTTGGTGTATATTTTGTTACTGTTCTATTTTTCCTTTCTCTACTATCCCAGACAATGACGATGATATTTTTTCAAACAGTGATAATTCAAGTTTTCGAAACGAAGGGAATTTTAATAGTTCAGTGGACGACTTTTTTTAAATCCGTGTTAGTTTATTAAACAATCAGGACTTACCTGGCAAACTGTGAATGAGGTATCTGGTCGGAAAAGTTGTGCAAAGGGGCGCCTCAAAGCCGATAGTCCCGAAGAACGTGTGGGGAAGTGGAAAAATCACTTCAGCAACTTGCTTGGGCAGCCACCAAACATCGAGGTCAGCCCTACAAGGAAAATATATGACAAGACACAGGAGACTGTCAGGAGACTGATATAGAGACAGGGGACTTCACACCTGCCGAACTCCAAAGAAGCATTAAAAGCATGTCCAATAATAAAGCGAGTGGGATTAGATGAAATTCCAGCGGAAATATGGAAAACCAGGAGTGCTAAACAGACCCATTATTGAATGTTTGCAACTAGATGTTAAAAGGGGAAAAGCCTCCACCAATTTGGACTAAAGGTCAACTAAAGCCTCTCCCAAAGAAAGGAGACCTCGGCATATCAACCAAACTATCGTGGGATCTGTCTGCTTGTGGTAGCTGCCAAAATATACAATAAAATGATTCTATATAGGATTAGGCCTCCCCTAGAGAAACTACTGCGTAAGAGCCAAAACGGAATTCGACCAAGAAGATCAACAATAGAACAGATACTTGCACTACGGAGACTGATTGAAGGAATTAAGTCAAAGAATCGAATTAAGTCAAAGAATCTCCCCGCAGTCATGACTTTTGTGGACTTCAAGAAGGCATTCGACTCCAACCATAGAGGGAAAATGCTTGAGATCCTAAGAGCTTATGGAATACTAGATGTAATCGTTGCTGGCATTGGATTGTTATATTGTGACACAGAAGCACAGGTACTCTCACCAGATGGTGAAACTGAGTTTTTCTCAATCCTGGCTGGCGTACTGCAAGGTGACACATTAGCACCATTACTATTTGTAATTGTACTGGATTTACTCAATGAGGACGGCCATAAAGGGTGAAGATCTGGGATTCACACTTCAATAACGCAGAAGTCGTAGATATCCGGCAACTACAGTCACAGACACCGACTTTGCGGATGACATCGGCCTGCTCTCTAATACGCTAGCAGATGCACAGCTTCTACTGAATAAAGTGGAGAGCGCTGCTAAGGAGGTTAGATTACATATAAATGCTACCAAGACCGAATTCATGACTTTTAATGTTGATGGAAACTTGACAACCATTGATAATAATCAACTAAGGAAGGTTGACGACTTCCAGTACCTAGGATCATGGATAGAGAGTAGCAAAAAGGACATAGAAGTCAGGAAAGCAAAGGCTTGGGTAGCTCTATCAAAAATGGATACCATCTGGAAATCAGATCTCCACAGGCACTTGAAGGACTAAGTTCTTTCGAGCCACAGTGGGAAAGTGTATTTTTATACGGGGGTGAGACCTGGACACTGACTAAATCACTTGAACAACGAATTGATGGTTGCTACACAAGACTACTAAGGGAAGCCCTCAACATCAGCTGGAGACAACACATGACAAATGCCGAGCTTTATGGTACAATACCACCTGTATCAACCACCCTCCGTGAACGCAGATTAAGATTCTTTGGGCACTGCTGGCGAAGTAAAGACGAGGTCATACCAGATCTACTTTTCTGGCAACCAACTCATGGAAAGCGTAGTCGTGGACGACCGGCCATTACATATATAGATCAACTTGAAAGGGATACTGAACTTGGGAGAATCAAAATTGCGACAACTATGGAGAATCGGGAAGCCTGGAAGGATCTCATTTCCACTATCCGAGTTCGCTCGACTTAGTAGTAGTGGTAGTCGGATCCAGATCAAAATCTAATAAATTCTGTATTTTCAGGTGGGTACTACAACGAACTCAAATTTGACCAAGAATTGCCTCAACGACTCTATGAGTATTTTTAATTTAAATATAAGCAGCCTATCGCATAACTTTTCTGTTTTTACTGACTACCTAATTGCTCTAAAATCGAAACTTGATATATTGTGTATTTCTAAAACTTTCCTTACAAGAGATGATTCACTTGAAAAATTATCCATTAATGGCTATCAAATGCCAATCTGTGATTTTCGCGAAGTTGGCCAGCTTTACAGAGGTGGCACTGCGATTTATGTTAGAGATGAACTCAAACGAATTGAACGCAATGACCTTAAAATGAATGGCCCATAAAACACTTGGATAGAAATTAAACGCCCTCGACTACTGAAACCTTTAATAGTAGGTTGGGTATATCGAAATGAGAAAGTAAAAATGGATAAATTTACAGATGCTCTTGACTCTACGATTTCATTATTATCCCATAACAATTATGGTGTAGTTTTGCTCTGGATTTTAATATTAATCTTCTCAAAATAAACAACGTTTTTAAAAATTATTTAAATATTTTGCACTCCAACGCTTTTATTCAAACTATAAAAAACCCCACGAGAATAACTAAGTTTTCAAAAACACTTATAGATCATATATCTACTAATATCACAACGGCAGTATGCAACGCTGGTCATTTACTCACAGAAATTGGCTCCACGGACCACCTACCAACTTTTTTAGTGTAAACAAAATATTCATCGTATTTTAAACAAAATAAATCGAAAATAACACCTATGATTATTCAAAGTTTAATTTGCCCTTATTCCAAAATAGTCTGCTAAATAATCAATTGCTGGTCTTACGATAATCTTCAATTAAACCCTAATGATAAATTCAACACGTTTTGTGATAATTTTGAAGATATTTCACCTTCCGCTGAAAACTGTGTCCAAGAAACTTATTCCGCGAAAGCCTTGGCTAACAACCTCTTTATTTAAATGTGTGCTCAATAAAAATAAGTTATATGCAATCTACGTTGCAAGACCCACACAAGGAAATCATTCTACCTATAAACAGTATAGGAATAAACTAACCACACTTCTTCGAATGGCAGAAATTATTATTATAGTAGAGAGTTTGAAAATAATAAAACAAATATTCAAAAAACTTGGAAAACCATAAACACAGCTCCTAAGCAACTTGTAATTAAGAATACGATAATAGCCAGACAATTATTACAGAGAGCCCCTTAGCATTGCAGAAGAATTTAATAATTTTTTCTTAATATTTTTTTTAATAATTTAGATTATCTGAACAAATTCCACATTCGTCCCGATCTCCTACAAGATATATTACATAAAAAACAACATAAATCTTTCTCACTTATTGAAACTACACCAGTTGAGGTTCATTACTATTTACTGCATTTAAAAGAGGACTCTGCTTCAAACGACCCATTTCCAGTTAAATTAGTTAAATTATTATGTTATAATATTAGAGCTGGAACTTTCGCAGACACACTAAAGCAGGCCAAAGTTATACCCGCATACAAATGCAATGATCAACGTAGTACATTCAGTTATTGTCCGATTTCTCTCGATTTTTAGTAAAAATTTTGAACAATCATTAATTCCAAGTTGGTATCATATCTTGAATATACTTCTAAACTTACTTCTAATCAATATGGATTTAGAAAGAAGCATACTACGACGGAGGCTATTTTACAGACCGTATAAAAACTTAGGGCAGCACTTGATTCTATGGACTCAGCCTGTGTGGTATAGGGCCTATATAGATATTAGAAAGGCATTTGATACGCTGGATCATGCGATACTATTAAAAAAACTAGAGTGTTACGGTATAAGAGGAGTTCCACACAATCTATTTACTAACTATTTAACTAAACGTACACAATGTGTTTCGATAGGTAATAATCTGTCAACAGATACTTCAATTTTGTGTGGAGTACCTCAGGGCTCAATCCTAGGTCCATTGCTGTTTCTTTTATACATTAATGACGAACCCCAATGTAGTAAATTCATACCAACCCTTTTTGCGGACGACACATCACTCATGTTACAATCAAATAATATAAATGATCTTATTACTTCTGTTAATTCAAATTTAATTTCCATTTCCGACTGGCTAATTGATAACAAACTTTCATTAAATGTAGACAAAACAGATTACACAATATTTAGTAATACATTAAATTTAGGTTCCTTACCACCGATTGAAATTAATGACAATATAATTAAGAAAGCAGATAGTGCAAAGTATTTAGGAATCCTAATAGATAAATCTTTAAATTTTAGAACACATATATACAATTTATGTATATATAAAAAAAATATCAAAATCAGGAGGTATTTTTTATAGATTGCGGCATGTATTTCCTCTGAATATTCTTTGTATATTATTATTTTCTTGGATTTACCCATAATATTAATTACGGATTGATTGTTTGGGGAAGTACATATCCATCTATTATAAGACCTTTACGTATAAAAATTAATCAAATAATGAGGGTAATGACATTTAGCCACTTTCAAGAATCATCCTTACCAATATACCGAAAGTTAAATATCTTACCCATCGACTGTTTATATAAAATTCAAGTATGTAAAGTAATGTTTGATATTAGCAACAATATTTCAACCTCATTGTCACATTTATTTACCAAATTTTCCGCAATTCATAATTATAATTCCCGCGCAGCATCTTCCGAAATTGTTGTCCAACCGCAAGTTCGTCTCAATGTAGCTCAACAATCATTTGCAATGCAAGGCCCCTTAATTTGGAAATCTTTAGGTAGTAATATAAGAAAAATAACAAGTAAATGTATTTTATTACGAAAAGTTTTTTTTTTATTTTTCTTTTGTCTTTACCTTTATTTAAATTCAAATTTTGATAGTAAACTATACCTTATTAGTGCGATCAATGTTGCAGCAATACAATATTACTGTTTAATTTACTTTAATTTAAAGTAAGTCACACCACTCTGCAGTCTACAGGGATCTACAAAACGATTTTAGACCAATGGAGAACATCCTATACCCCTTTGTAGAGACCCTGTTGGTTGCTCCATGGTCAGAAGGACGAGGATTCTTCAGGAGAATGTATACAGAAACTGCTGGAGGAATGAGTGAGGGCCAAAGAACCTCTATTGGACATCTAGCCTTTCGAGAGTATGGGGAGAACTTCAAAGTTATTCCCTTCTTAAACTGCTTCAACCCTCTCAGATATCTAAAGGTTTATGGAGATCAATATTTCGTCTGTTTTTTTGGACCACTGACTGCTCCCGGTGCAGTCTATAGTTGTATGAGTATCCCCTCAGACCATCTTTAGCCATTTACGCCATCTTCGAGAACACTGCACTATCTGGTTGGTTAGCGAATGTGTGTAGCCGAACTATTCCCTCACATCCTCTCATTCTTGGAACCAAAAAGAACCAAGCATCCCTAGTTATGAGTTAATCAAGAAAGTGGGTGAATGTATTTCTACACGTTATGTTCGCAAATATCTCAGAAGTTTAAATCCTAATCATATCAATACCTACGACTTTTAATATTGGTGGAGACATGATTCCCAATATCAGACTTACATCCTTGGAAGATGAACACATATGTCTGGAATCAGATGTAATCCAAACTTCTGGGCCAAGATATAATGATGCTGATAATTTAATTGGATGGTATCAAGGACCACAACAACTTACAATAGATGAGTATCGATATGCAGGTTTTGTCACCTAAAACCATTACCTGCTTTCCACCTCTAGGGACCATACCACGCCCAAAGAATCCAGCAAACTTTGTCTCTACTTCAAAGATCTTCCCCATATAGAAATTTACTGTGCTTATTGTTGAGTTTATAATCAACACATATTCTCTGTCTGCCCCCAGTTTATGACTCAATGCCAACAATGTCAATTTAAGGGACACTCTAGCTGGGATTGTCCATTCGGCAAAAATATCGAAAGCA
Source organism: Nemertoderma westbladi (assembly GCA_032718475.1). Taxonomy (NCBI): domain Eukaryota; kingdom Metazoa; phylum Xenacoelomorpha; order Nemertodermatida; family Nemertodermatidae; genus Nemertoderma; species Nemertoderma westbladi. The sequence goes on from JAUCBJ010004660.1 coordinate 7,201, forward strand.
TAGGAGACTTGATTATGCTCAGATAAATCTGATCTTGGGATGCTTGCGCAGATCTACACAGCGAGTTTCGGCATCGATACTGCCCTGGATGAGCTTATGAAGGAGTATATGCCTTTCATCCCTACCTCTTTCCCCATCTAGTTCAATGAACTCGCATCCCTAGTTATGAGTTATTCAAGAAAGTGGGCAAATGTATTTCTAACGTTATATTTGCAAATATCTCAGAAGTTTAAACCCTAATCATATCAATACCTACGACTTAAAATGCTATTTGTCGAGATTCAGAATATGGTGAAGCATTTCGTTAATGAACATCCCAAACTACAAGAGGTGAAGCGACGACTGTCGAGCGAGAGAAAGAGAGGTGGAGAATATCGTACGAACTCGAAAGTTCATATCAACTCACTGCCCCTTAGCGACTGCAACCCAAACGACCAGTACAGGCTGCTGTATTGAAACACGACCTAAGCATTGTGTCATAAGGTAATATTGTAAGAGTTTGGACTGTTAGCGAATCTATTACGCTATGCATTTCCAACCAATAAATGGGAGGAGCCAATTTATCAATCGGCTAAGGTATTTTAAAGGCAGTTTAAAGAACGCTTTAAAGACCTGCTGAACCCACCTGGGACCCCAGAAACCCCGCAGTTTGATACCGAGTCTACATGGAAGACATCTTCTTCCCATTCTCGGAAGAAGATTTAGCTGAGTCTATGGCTTCATTGAAACTGAATAAAGGGTATATAGGAATTTCGCCAGGGGTGTTCTGTTCCCTACTAGGATCTTGGTTATTGTTCTTCCTTTCAATATTCAATATCTTCTTTCAGAAAGGATGCCTACCAATATCGTGTTCACTTACTAAGATGGTTGCGTTATATATACGCTTTGGTAACAAACGTTTGTATGATGACTATAGGGGTCTAAGCCTGTTAACTACTCTTGCAAAAATATTTGATCTAATGTTGTGCCATAGGTTAAGTAAGTGATATAAACCGGACAAAATCAAGCCAGTGGACAACCTGGGAATTTTGTCTCTACGTTTATTATGTGATTTGGCAATTTATAGGAAAGTAAAACTTTACGTATTATTCGTTGATTTTAGAAAAGCGTATGACTTGGTTCCGAGAGATCTCATGTTAAATCACCTAAAGAGTGTAGGATGTGGTAAATTAATGTTAAAGTCACTCAGGTCTCTCTACTCGTCTACTATTGGTATATTTAAATCGATCTGTATAATATGTTCTATTGGTGTTAGACAGGGTGCTCCTGCCTCAGTTTTTTTATATTTGGTCTCAATGATAAAATATAATGCGGTATACTGCTGGACCGATGTACTGGTACTACTAATACTGTCATATGGTGTGTTAGTATACCTTCTGCTGTACTGCTGCCCTCAGTCTCTACTAAAAAATACTAAATCACCACTAACAAGTGGTGGACAGCAAAGAAACTTGAGATACCTAATCCACTAACTGGAAGCGTATTAACAGTCCCTAATCTACCTACAGTATAAAGATAAATGAAACACACATATCTCCCAAAGTAGCTCCATTAACACACAAAGATCTAAAAACTGCACTCGCAAGTCTGAAAGATGATCTCCTGGGGGAAATTAAATCCCTCAGAGGATAAATCCGATCGTTAAAAGCCAACCATGAAACGGAAGTTAAATCCCTTCACACTGAGATCGAAGCCCTACACAAGAGAAGCGATGACCTCGCCCAATACATGCGCCAGTCGCACATCATAATACACCAGTCCTTCCAAGGAGACTTCTAATCCGGAAAAATTTCGAAACATTATCCATAATCTCATTAAGCGCTTGGGGATTTCATTTGATTGCGACGATGTTTTCCATAGAATTGGAATAACCAAACCCAGCAAGATCCTCTGGTTCGACACCAAGCCATCAGAACTCACCTCCAATTGTGGTCAAGTTATATTGCCACTCAAATCGAACCATTGCAATTCGTAACAGATTCGAAATTTTGCTTGCTTATGTCACACCTTAATTCCATAAGATTGTGCTGGTTATGCGACATCAAATACCTAAAAAAGAAGAAATCGATCCACCCCGCATTCTCCCATAATGGGGAAGTCACAGAAGAGGAGAAACCACGGCGAGTCAGTTCATCCGCTGATGTGGAAGTTCTGAAAGAGAAGTTCAGCTCGCCTCGCTCTCGCACAAAGACGAATCTTCTGGATAAACCAATGCGAACCCGATCCGTGACGAATGATATATCGATTGTCGGGGAAACCGACGACAGTGCCGCTGTCTGGAGTGCTGGCAGCACCGACAATCCTTGAGAAACTACCTAGCTTACAATCTATAGATATCAGATAGAAATAAGTTACATGCAATTATTTTTATTAATCCTACAGTGAAACTAAACGGAACCACGAAATAGTGTATACTATTTTCAGATATATCTGAAAATCCGAACGTGTTTAACTGTTTAATTTCGCCTGATTTTCCTCATTGTAATTTGCGCAAACTTATTATATTTCTCTTCTTTCTTTCTTTGTCAATGATTAAGCAGATTATGTACTACTAATATTTAGTTATACTGTATATTCGATATAGTATGTTGTATTTATCTACTCCCATATCCAAGTAGCAAAGTATAATGGTAATATGACTGACACACCATGGTGCAAGTTATTAGTTTATAAAGTAAGTTTTTTTCTCGACTGAGGTAGTCCTACCTCCTCGCATATTTAGGACCCCCTGATTTATTATACCTGATTACTATTCCCTATGAGTCTTTCCAACCTAGTAAGATGCCATTTTTGTTTTGTCCCTATCTTAAATAATGAACCCAAACTCAACTGTGTTATCTGCAATAATATTTACCACGTCCCCTGTGGAACTCATTTAAATATCCAAAATATACTAAATAAACCTGATAACATTTATTACACCCTATGCTGTGTGACTTGAATTGTGCCAAATGTTATAAGGCATGGCCTAATATATATATATTCTCAGTGTGTAATATTTTGGTGGAGGTTGTCCGGTACCGTACCGGTACCGGTACGGTTGTTCAGACTATTGTGTGTTGTCAGTTGTATCATAACTGTCAGTAGTTGTTGAAGTTATTATCAGAGAGTTTTTAACAATGGTAGCAGAGCGTTTTGTCGTCGCTTGTATGTTGTAACTCGGAAAAAAAACTGGTATATAGAATTATTCATAAGATTTTTATTTATCTAATAAAGAAATATTATTGTATACTACAAGATATGACACACATCAGTAATGAAATATGGCCTTATTTTACTATTATAAAATTTTATAATGTTATAAATTTACCAAAAAATTTATACACAATATATAAATTATATCACTTACGTTGTACATACCACATAATATAAATTACAAAATCAGATCCCACAAGCCCTACGTATTGTAAATCAGATTTTCTATAATCCTTCAATACGAATTCACATTCACATGTACATTCTCCCTCCCCCCCTCCCCCCCTTCCCACTTCCTCTCTTACACTTCCTGTGTGCTTCGACTTTTGCTACAGTATATTTCAGCCTAGTGATAACATTTTTTGCTGTCACCATTGCAACAATGATTTTCATATACAATGCGGGAGTTTCCTTACCATCAATGAATATAACACTAGACATAATAAATCTACTTGGTGTATATTTTGTTACTGTTCTATTTTTTCTTTCTCTACTATCCCAGACAATGACGATTATTTTTTTTCAAACAGTGATATTTCAAGTTTTCGAAACGAAGGGAATTTTAATAGTTCAGTGGACGACTTTTTTTAAATCCGTGTTAGTTTCTTAAACAATCAGGACTTACCTGGCAAACTGTGAATGAGGTATCTGGGCGGAAAAGTTGTGCAAAGGGGCGCCTCAAAGCCGATAGTCCCGAAGAACGTGTGGGGAAGTGGAAAAATCACTTCAGCAACTTGCTTGGGCAGCCACCAAACATCGAGGTCAGCCCTACAAGGAAAATATATGACACGACACAGGAGACTGTCAGGAGACTGATATAGAGACAGGGGACTTCACATCTGCCGAACTCCAAAGAAGCATTAAAAGCATGTCAAATAATAAAGCGAGTGGATTAGATGAAATTCCAGCGGAGGTATGGAAAACAGGAGCGCTAAACAGACCATTATTGAATGTTTGCAACCGGATGTTAAAAGGGGAAAAGCCTCCACCAATTTGGACTAAAGCTCAACTAAAGCCTCTCCCAAAGAAAGGAGACCTCGGCATACCAACAAACTATCGTGGAATCTGTCTGCTTGTGGTAGCTGCCAAAATATACAATAAAATGATTCTATATAGGATTAGGCCTCCCATAGAGAAACTACTGCATAAGAGCCAAAACGGATTTCGACCAAGTAGATCAACAATAGATCCGATACTTGCACTACGGAAACTGTTTGAAGGAATTAAGTCAAAGAATCTCCCCGCAGTCATGACTTTTGTGTGGACTTCAAGAAGGCACTCGACTCCAACCATAGAGGGAAAATGCTTGAAATCCTAAGAGCTTATGGAATTCTAGAAGTAATCGTTGCTGGCATTGGATTGTTATATTGTGACACAGAAGCACAGGTACTCTCACCAGATGGTGAAACTGAGTTTTTCTCAATCCTGGCTGGCGTACTGCAAGGTGACACATTAGCACCATTACTGTTTGTAATTGTACTGGATTACTCAATGAGGACGGCCATAAAGGGTGAAGATCTGGGATTCACACTTCAAGAACGCATAAGTAGTAGATATCCGGCAACTACAGTCACAGACACCGACTTTGCGGATGACATTGCCCCCTGCTCTCTAATACGCTAGCAGATGCACAGCTTCTACTTAATAAAGTGGAGAGGGCTGCTAAGGAGGTTGGATTGCATATAAATGCTACCAAGACCGAATTCATGACTTTTAATGTTGATGGAAACTTGACAACCATTGATAATAATCAACTAAGGAAGGTTGACGACTTCCAGTACATAGGATCATGGATAGAGAGTAGCAAAAAGGACATTGAAGTTAGGAAAGCAAAGGCTTGGGTAGCTCTATCAAAAATGGATACCATCTGGAAATCAGATCTCCCCAGGCACTTGAAGGCTAAGTTCTTTCGAGCCACAGTGGAAAGTGTATTTTTATACGGGGGTGAGACCTGGACACTAACTAAATCACTTGAACAACGAATTAATGGTTGCTACACAAGACTACTAAGGGAAGCCCTCAACATCAGCTGGAGAGAACACATGACAAATGCCGAGCTTTATGGTACAATACCACCTGTATCAACCACCCTCCGTGAACGCAGATTAAGATTCTTTGGGCACTGCTGGCGAAGTAAAGACGAGGTCATATCAGATCTACTTTTCTGGCAACCAACTCATGGAAAGCGTAGTCGTGGACGACCGGCCATTACATATATAGATAAACTTGAAAGGGATACTGAACTTGGGAGAATCGAAATTGCGACAACTATGGAGAATCGGGAAGCCTGGAAGGATCTCATTTCCACTGTCCGAGTTCGCTCGACTTAGTAGTAGTAGTAGTAGGATCCAGATCAAAATGTAATAAATTCTGTATTTTCAGGTGGGTACTACAACGAACTCAAATTTGACCAAGAATTGTCTCAACGACTCTATGAGTATTTTTCATTTAAATATACGCAGCCTATCGCATAACTTTTCTTGACTATACGATTTCATTATTTTCCCATAACAATTATGGTGTAGTTTTGCTCTGGATTTTAATATTAATCTTCTCAAAATAAACAACGTTTTTATAAATTATTTAAATATTTTGCACTCCAACGCTTTTATTCAAACTATAAAAAACCCCACGAGAATAACTAAGTTTTCAAAAACACTTATAGATCATATATCTACTAATATCACAACGGCAGTATGCAACGCTGGTGATTTACTCACAGAAATTGGCTCCACGGACCACCTACCAACTTTTTTAGTGTAAACAAAATATTCATCGTATTTTAAACAAAATGAATCGAAAATAACACCTATGATTATTCAAAGTTTAATTTGCCCTTATTCCAAAATAGTCTGCCAAATAATCAATGCTGGTCTTACGATAATCTTCAATTAAACCCTAATGATAAATTCAACACGTTTTGTGATAATTTTGAAGATATTTCACCAAAACTGTGTCCAAGAAACTTATTCCGCGAAAGCCTTGGCTAACAACCTCTTTATTTAAATGTGTGCACAATAAAAATAAGTTATATGCAATCTACGTTGCAAGACCCACACAAGAAAATCATTCTACCTATAAACAGTATAGGAATAAACTAACCACACTTCTTCGAATGGCAGAAATTATTATTATAGTAGAGAGTTTGAAAATAATAAAACAAATATTCAAAAAACTTGGAAAACCATAAACACAGCTCCTAAGCAACTTGTAATTAAGAATACGATAATAGCCAGACAATTATTACAGAGAGCCCCTTAGCATTGCAGAATAATTTAATAATTTTTTCACTTTAATTGGTCCAAAATTATCTGAACAAATTCCACATTCGTCCCGATCTCCTACAAGATATATTACATAAAAAACAACATAAATCTTTCTCACTTATTGAAACTACACCGGTTGAGGTTCATTACTATTTACTGCATTTAAAAGAGGATTCTGCTTCAAACCACCCATTTCCAGTTAAATTAGTTAAATTATTATGTTATAATATTAGAGCTGGAACTTTCCCAGACACACTAAAGCAGGCCAAAGTTATACCCGCATACAAAGGCAATGATCCACGTAGTACATTCAGTCATCGTCCGATTTCTGTCGATTTTTAGTAAAAATTTTGAACAATCATTAATTCCCAGTTTGTATCATATCTTGAATATACTTCTAAACTTACTTCTAATCAATATGGATCCAGTTCTTCCAAGGAGACTTCTAATCCGGAAAAATTTCGTAACGTTGTTCATAATCTAATTAAGCGCTTGGGGATTTCATTTGATTGCGTCGTTGTTTTCCATAGAATTGGAATAACCAAACCCAGCAAGATCCTCTGGTTCGACACCAAGCCGTCAGAACTCACCTCCAATTGTTGTCAAGTTTTATTGCCACTCAAATCGAACCATTGCAATTCGTAACAGAAATGAAATTTTGCTTGCTTATGTCACACCTTAATTCCATAAGATTGTGCTGGTTATGCGACATCAAATACCTAAAAAAAAAGAAATCGAACCACTCCGCATTCTCCCATAATGGGAAAGTTCTATATAGAGTCACAGAAGGGAAGAAACCATGGCGAGTCAGTTCATCCGCTGATGTGGAAGTTCTGAAAGAGAAGTTCAGCTCGCCTCGCTCTCGCACAAAGACGAATCTTCTGGATAAACCAATGCGAACCCGATCCGTGACGAATGATATATCGATTGTCGGGGAAACCGACGACGGTGCCGCAGTCCAGAGTGCTGGCAGCACTGACAATCCTTGAGAAACTACCTAGCTTACAATCTATAGATATCAGATAGAAATAAGTTACATGCAATTATTTTTATTAATCCTACAGTAAAACTAAACGGAACCACGAAATAGTGTATACTATTTTCAGAGATATCTGAAAATCCGAACGTGTTTAACTGTTTAATTTCGCCTGATTTTCCTCATTGTAATTTGCGCAAACTTATTATATTTCTCTTCTTTCTTTCTTTGTCAATGATTAAGCAGATTATGTACTACTAATATTTAGTTATACTATATATTCGAAATAGTATGTTGTATTTATCTACTACCATATCCAAGTAGCAAAGTATAATGGTAATATGACTGACACACCATGGTGCAAGTTATTAGTTTATAAAGTAAGTTTTATCTCGACTGAGGTAGTCCTACCTCCTCGCATATTTAGGACCCCCTGATTTATTATACCTGATTAATATTCCCTATGAGTCTTTCCAACCCACTAAGATGCCATTTTTGTTTTGTCCCTATCTGAAATAATGAACCCAAACTCAACTGTGTTATCTGCAATAATATTTACCACGTCCCCTGTGGAACTCATTTAAATATCCAAAATATACTAAATAATCCTGATAACATTTATTGCACCCTATGCTGTGTGACTTGAATTGTGCCAAATGTTATAAGGCATGGCCTAATATATATATATTCTCAGTGTGTAATATTTTGGTGGAGGTTGTCCGGTACCGTACCGGTACCGGTACGGTTGTTCAGACTATTGTGTGTTGTCAGTTGTATCATAACTGTCAGTAGTTGTTGAAGTTATTATCAGAGAGCTTTTAACAATGGTAGCAGAGCGTTTTGTCGTCGCTTGTATGTTGTAAATTAATTCCTGAATTGCAGAATTAATTGTTGTATTTTGGATCAAGGACTTGATTTGGATACCGTGTGGCCGGTAGGTACCTGATACACAGTACCGGCAAAAAATGGAGGATGGAGGTTCTTGGGGAGTTTTTAACATACTATACTGAAAACTTCCCATTTTGCACAGCTCCAGACACTGACACCGATATATTCTATAACGACGACGAAGTTGACTTCAACCTGCCACATAACTATGATGGCAATGACAAAACATTCCAAGACATTGACCCAGACCAAAACCTACATTCTAATAATACAGATGGCAACTATTTTTGTCAATTTTTTAAAGTCTACTTTTTAGACTGTATAAAATTTGCTTTATTTTGGCATTCATGTACTTTTTTTCCAAAATATAGCAAACTTATTAATTACGTCTTCACAATTCTGCACATGTAAATCTAATGAAGTGTGCACATTTCCATCAATCACTAAACATTGCCCCTAAGTACATATAACTAGTGCAATATTTAACTTTTAAATTCTTACTACCAAGTCACATTTATCTACTTTATTAACCCTTTTAGTACTGAATTGGAAAATATCTTGTACCTCCAGAACCTGAATATATTTTATGAAATTATAAAAATATTTCTTAAACTTCAACAAATGTCACAGGCTTGCTTCCTTTCAAAATAATCTATGTTTCCCCAATTATGAGGTTGTTTTTACCGTAGATTTCATTTCCGAAGTCTGTTTTTCTGTACAGCCTATCCTTCCTTATGTGTCTGTTGTCTGTCTGTCTGTCTGTCTGTCAAATAGAAAAATTGTGTTTCAACTGAAATCTGAATCTCCTTTTGGGTAATCAATGCCGTGGAATTCGAATCTAACAATAACTCTCCCTACCATGTGCCAAAACCAGTTGGACCGATGAATTTCTTCATCTCAGCCACAGTGATTACCTTCCACTTCTTAGCACAAGTACCATCATCGTTTGTGTAAAATTTCTGAGCACGGATGTTTGTCCACGTGGCGACAGCTTCAAATAGCTGATCAGGTAGAAACACTTGGAAGTAGTCAATTACACTAAATTCAGAAGTGTCAATCCCATTGTTCCACCCCGGTGTTCCACTAAAATCGAATTGGACACTAAAACTAACGTCACTGGCTTCAGTGACAACATCCCACCCGTCACCTGGTAGAGGTGCAATTGCATAACGAGAGCTGCTGTCTGATGAGTCGTCGGAATCATCAACAGAACCCTCACTTGAACTACTAGCTGCATCACCCTGGTTATCCCCACTTTCCATTCCCGTCACATCGTCACCACTTTCTCCACTACCATCAACATAATCATCGACTTCATCGTCGCTCTCATTACTTAGAGTAAAACCATAGTAATTAACAGGATGGCGATCTCTTTCAGGTCTGTCTGCCATGGCCACTGTTAGACTGTTAGACGTACAGTCACTCAATATAGGCCCTAATAATTAATATAATCAGATAATCGTATTATATAATATAATAAATAGTATATATCAGTATATTCCAAATGGCACAAGTAGGCTGCCGGTAATAGGCTACACTTAATTTCACTAGGCCTATTACAGTATATATTATGAGAATAAATTCTACCGTAATTCTAATTCACTACGCACTACGTACCGGTAATAATAATAATAATAATTAATTGATATAGGCCTATACCGGTAATAAATAATTATTATAAATTTATATGATAATTATAGGCCTAATAAAAAACAGCATACGTCATACACATAAGTGCAGCAGTGCCGTAAATTGATTCACAAATGACTGACTGAATATACAATTACTAACAAATGGATGGATGGAACGTAGTAGCTTTAGTCACCTACAGGATAATATTATGATGTGTTATCCAATCACAAACGAGATAACAAACCACTCCAGGGTTTAGGGCACGGTACCCCGTAATGTATAATGGATAGTAGTCAACAATCTACCTACAACCAATTCGCCCTGCCTCAACAAAGGCAGCAAAGTTGGAAGTAAAAGGCCTAGATTTGAATCTCCATAGAAGGCAAGGTAAACCCATTAGCCAATCAAATGGCTGCAAAAAAATTTCAAAAATTATTGTCCTAAGGCACTGAATAGTGAATTGGAACACTTTCTAAGGCGCTGTTGGGTGGTGGATGGCCTGCTTATCAAGTGAGATGCCATGGTACAACAGTTGGGACATAGCGCAGGTGGTTATGGTACAACAGGTGGGACATAGTACTAAAAGGGTTAATACCATTTATAACAAAAAAATTGGTTTTTTACATTCATTACCATACCTGACCCTTCGCAAAATTGTAACAAAGCATCTAATTTTAATAAACATTTTTCTCGATATGTGGACAATATGACGGTCTCATCCATCAGTAACAACATGCTAATTGTCCCTAAAAACCCGTCCACTTTTACCGCATTATATTTTATCATTGAGACCAATCTGTCAATATACATACAGAATAAAAACACTGAGGTAGGAGCACCACTATTTCACTTTTTTTATCTTTCACTATTTTTTTCACTATTTATCTTTATTTATTTATCGCAATTGGTTGACTCAAAGAAAATTAACATTTATAATCATACAATCACTACTAGTACTGGGTAAGTAAGTTTTTTTTAATTTTTATGGATAATGGTGATGTTTTTTTTTATTTTGGTGGTTGAGCTTTGAGAGGAGTTGGCTGTAGCGGGGGCTAGTGTAGCTAATTCCTTTCATCGTCCAATTGGATGGGGAGGGGTGGGTTTTACAGTGGGGTATGGAATTTAAGGCTCGTCTTTCCAACCAAGTATGGCAGAGTATACCAAGTATGGTCAAAGTATGCCATTTTTATTTTTAGATATTTTAGTCTGATTTTTATCTTATTAATTTATTATATTATTTTAACGTTAAGAATGCTTTTGTATTGTTATTATTATTATTATTTTTAAATTTCGCTTTATATGAGATTTTTTTTTTATGAATTGACCTTTATTATTCGCCATTATTTTAATAAGATGTTTGTTTCGATGTTATTTTAGTTCATGTAATAATATTTATTTTAATTTATTTCCCAGTGATTTTTTCGATAAACTCTTTTTAATATTATTATCTAACGCGTTCCAGACAATGGCACCGTGATATTTGAGTGATTCTGTGTCTGTGTCTATTAGAAGAGACAGTAACAATACCTGCAATATCCTACTGTAAAGTTTGTGAATCAAATCATAAATCCGACCTTCTCACCAAAACAGTAAACTTCAAGTAAGCGAATATATTGCAGTATCGATCTCTTATAACCGGTGAGGCAGAAAACAGTCTACGAGCAGACAAACTTCGATAAAACAAAATCCCGCGCAGCGAATCCTAAAATCAGGCTGACTCACTGACGGACTAAAAGGCTCGTATACTTTGCCGCGGTGTGATTTATATGGTTGGGCAAAAAGGGACGCTAGCTAGGTACAGAGGCAGAGATTTGGAGATGTCTAACTAGCGGGCAAAGCACAGTACGGACAAAAGTTAATTTTATATATTTTGAGGTGTAAATAATTTCTAACGCGCGTGTGTTAGTTCTGAACGGTCAAAAACAGTTTTGCTCCTTCACATATATAATTACTGGGTACGGTGTGCATTTTACGAATATTCTAATTTTGTAACTTGTAGGTCCAATCCAAGGTCCAAGGTTCCTTCCCCTCTTGCGTATTTCCAGGACTCAAATTCAGGCATAAGGTTAATGCTACGCCCAGAATTCGGCAATTTTTAATTTACCAGGTCCCTGATACTAAGAAGAGATGTGTTAGTTTACTACTGTAGGCGTACAGTTACTAATAGCTATCCTGGCGTCCTATCTAGAATTTTAGTCACCCAGGTAGGCCGGGTAACTTCCTATCAGGGCGTTGGCGGGGACACGGTAGATGTTAGTATATCCCTAATAGCCTCAATTTATTTGCGCCTAGTTGTAAACTGCCCTACCGCCTGAACGGTACAATCCCAATTCAGGTGAAAACACAACAACCCTCCTAGCCTACAAGTTCTAATGCAACAGACACCGTTGTACTGCAAATAGTCACAGACGCACCTGTACTTAGCAAGAGTTAGGCGTACAGTTTGCTGCACCCTACCAATGTGTATGCTTCGTACCGGTGTGCCTACGTCCTATCTGCGTACTAGTATCTGCCTGCGCTCTCCCCCCGTAGGAATGTGAAGGTCTACTGTGGTTTTTTCCTGAATCAAGACAGTACAGTCCCTAAGATGTAATTTTAGGCTCACAGCGTGTCACTACTTCTACCTTTTGATCTTTGGTCTTATGCTTAGGTAGCAAGGCGTCGAACGCTGTCTAACCTTTCAGGCGATGGGCGAATAACTCAAGATGGTATTGCGGGTTGTCTCTTGTCTACATTCCCCCGATGTTCCCGTTCATTGCTGCGGCCCGATCTCTAGCCGGCCATCCTGTCCCTTAGCTGGGTTCACCGTGGTGAAGCATAGTAAAACAGATAGAAAAGGGCAGATGTGACTAGTATTTCTAACTTTTATTACAAAATCAAACAGATAAGTGAATGATAAGATAAGATAACTAATAAGTTCAGAAAGATATAGATAGAATGCACTGAGATAATAAAGTTACTAATGAACGAAATCGCACCTTTATATAGCAAATTTGTGCTGCAATCAATCGAGAAAATTCTCGATTGTTCTATAGGTTCTAACAGGTTTTTAAAGATAGCTATTGGTCCAGCTAATATATAACTTGCACGACATTGGTTACAATCAAATAACTACAGTCTCATTGGTACAGACAAATGCAATTAATTTGTAGCGGTCAATTTAAATGAGTTGAAATTCTGCACAAAAAATAATTCGCACTTACTAAGATTCGAACTCAATACCTACTACACATATAATTTCCAACTCTCTACCGACTGAGCTACTGAACCACTTGACCAATAGGCGTACAAATGATAGAACAAATACGAATGAGAACTCAAAGCAATCTTTTACAAAGTTAATTCGAATAAAATAAAATTTTGAAAATCCACGGCATTTAGGGAATATAATTCTATACCGCTCCATGAAAACAGGATATTATCGGACATAAAATATACGGTTTTCACCAATAATCAATCAAACTATAGAATACTTAGGGCGTACTTACACATTTACAAATTAAATTTCAAATAATACTTCCTTTCTACGTAATGATTCGATACAAAAATAGTTACAAATTCAAACTTTACGAATTTAAGGCTTTACTAAGTAAGTACAATATAAATCTAAATTAAATTCACCAATATAAATCTATTGCATCTCAATATTGCATAAATTCAAATAATTACAAATACTTTCGTGCCTAAATGTAGATTGCATAAGTTCGGAATAATTACAAATATGAGTCTTTCTAAGCACAAAACTTTCTGACTATAAAACTTTCTAAATACAAAATATAACACTTTACAAATGAAACTATAAGAAAGGCCCACGAGTCTTCCATCTACTCTTACTTTCTATTTCACTGTAAGTACAAATACTGCTTATAAAATATAAATTGCATAGTATTCGGAACAATATAAATTGCATAAGTTCGGAATAATCACAAATATAAAATATAAATCTTACAAATATAAATTCTTACTAAATATAAATTCTTGCTAAATATGAGTCTTTACTAGAATACAAAACTTACTAATTAAATATAAAACATATAATTCAAAATAAATCACAAATCATAAGAAAGGCTCACGAGTCTTCCGTCCACCCTTGCCCTCCCTTTTATCGCTTTGTTGATCGAGCCCTGCCGCGTCCTCGAAAACTGCGCACAGGTGACTTTGCTCGCGATATGGGACTTGTGGGGCGAGTCACTGGTTTCGTTTGGACGTTGAGAGACGGTGCGACCATTTCCTCGCAAATTCGTCTATTTGGCATCCCAAAACCTCGACCGATTCCTCGTGACCGATCAGTTGTCACTACAGTTGGTAGAACGTCTGGGAACGCGCGAGAAGCGGACGACGCAGACCCAAGAGTAGCTTGCGCCCCCTGTTGATCAGCTGGTGTATGTCCCGATCCTCCTACTGGTTCTCTAGGAAGTGATACCGTATCCCGAGTAACTCGAATGGTCGGCTCAACTCCCTTGCGTTCTTCTATATTAATAATTTTCTTCAATTGTTGGCCCACTTTCTGGACCCGTATGATCCTACCCTGTCCGTCCTCCCGAGGGTGACGTGCAGACGGCGCAACCGGAGCGGCTGGTATATTTGTCGCCTCTAGGACCTCCTCTTCCTCGAATACGCTCGCTCGTATACGTTTGTGGTAAAACGCGGCTCGGTACGCCCATGCGACGGTTAACCAAGCTCCTTTATTCCGCTTTTCAGTTCGGAAACGATCGAATTCACCATACGTAATGCGATTAACGACTTTCTGAAAATTCCACGTGTTTTTGTTATCCGGGTGAATCTGTAGTAGATACTCGCGCACTACTCGAAATCCGCTGTCGTGGGGCAAAATATCGACTACCTCGATAAGTTCGTCATATTGGGGCATAGCGGAGATATATCCTTCCGACATCATCGTCTGAGGATTTACCGCCCAAAATCCGAGATGCGCTCTCATCGGAAACCGTCTTCTTTGTGCCGATACATGTTCGTCGGCTAAATCTTCCCACTCATCAAATAATTTCCTCACGAGTTTTACAGATTCGTGTTCATAAGGTATGTCTCTTAGTTGGCACTCAGATGCTCGATGTCCTTTTATATTGCAATAAGTACATTGAGCCATAAATCTCCAGCAAGTATAAAAGGTATGAGACCCTTGATCCCCACACCATCCACAGATTAGCTGAGTCGTAGTAATGTGCTTTCCACTGCACTTTGTCATATGATGTCCAGCGACGCCACATTTACCACACATCGTATTGGCAGGGTACCACACTCGTTCGTATATAAGATCCCCAATCGGTCGAGCGCTTCCTCCCACACTATAATCGTAATCATCTGGGTCTATGGGTTGGTAGGTTTCTGAAGGTTGTATACAAACTATAGCATCTGTTGCTTCAAGTTGTCGAATCTCCATCTGAGATTTCTTCGGGAGGTTCCTTTCTATCTCAAGAAGTTCCTCTAAAGGATCGTCGGCGATCGTAGTAGTTACGTCGAAATCATCACCAAGGTGACCGATAGGCGCGCGCGTCTGCCGTGATTCATCCGTAATCTCCACGATACGTTCTCCTTCATAGGGTAACAATGTAAACATAGATGGTCTTTCGATAAGAGATCCCGCACAGCGAAGATACACGTCTCGAAATATACTAAATCCTGCTCGAGTAAAGGCATTACACTGAGCGTCGGAGTTGTAGAAGGGTTGTCATATTTAGTCTTTGCGAGTTTCGCTGTACTTTCTGATAATTCCTTTATACCGAATATAGTATAGTCCTTGGCTCCAAATCTTTCGAATGGCGCTGCTGCCTCCTCTTGGATATCATATCCCCATCTCGGCTCTCCTTGTATCCCTTTCTCCATAATTAGGGGTGTAGTTACATAATCATTACTACTAGAGGGAATACAACAGAGTTTGTAGTTAGTTGTGAGGAGACGTGAGAGTTTCGTCTGCCCTTTGGGCTCGACAACGCTCTAACCTCCTACCCATAGCCTAAGATCTAGGGTTTCTTTAATGACACGCTGCTTCTTATCTAAAATTTTTTGCCGAAATAAAAAACGAATTTGGGCTAAACTGGCTGTGAGTCTAAAATACTCACTTTTTGATCCCAAACTATTATCAGAAAATAAGCAATCAAGAATTAGTAATAAATATAGGGGAGTCTATTTGTTGACGTAACTTATTGAAACAAGACCATGTAAAATTTAATTAAAATTTTAAGAAAGGCTCGCAAGTCTTCCTCTCTTGTTTCTCTAATTTTAAGTTCCACCCGACTGTACCCTGAAATCTATTCACTGGAGAAAATTTTAAAAATTTTTCAAATCCAAATGGATTGTCTAAAATTTCGAAAATGTCTCAATATTGTGAGTTCCAAGTAGAATTCCATTTCTTATACCTACAAATCCCGCTCCTATGTGACACATAAGGGTACTACCCTCAATGTTCACATATAAAGACAATGGAATTCTACCGCTGTCCTTACTACGGTGTACAGGTACGTGGAAATCTGTTTGTAAACTCCTAATTATTTACTAGTACTAGGTGGAGATTTGTAGTCTCCAGACTCGTTACGAGTCTCTTCAAGAAGTACGAGACGTTGAGTCGGTCTGTCTACTGTACGACCGTCAATTGTCCGTACCATCACAGTTCTTGTCACTCCATCCATAGATGGATGTGTGGCTAAAATTACACCTGTTATCCAGAAGTGTCTTTTTAGATTCACTTCCGCTAACAGCACGTGATCTCCCGGCTTTAATGCGCGGGTGTTATTGTACCAAGTTGTTCTGGCAGAAATAGAGGGCAAATAATGGTTTTGCCATATTTCCCAGAATTTGTTAGCTAGTAGTTGCGTGATTTTCCACGCTTTTCTACCGTAGCTGTCGCCTTCTATTGGAATAGAAATAGGCATTAATGTAGTCGGTGCCTGCATAAGCAGGTGTGCCGGTGTTAAAGCAAACTGGGATTGTTTGTCATCGGGTACTAATACTATTGGTCTAGTATTTAGTATTGCCTCGATTTCAACAAACAGTGTTGTCAGTTGGTCGTCTGTCAATATGTGGTTTACTGGAATGACCTTTGCCATGGCTGTTTTTATAGATCTGATCTATCTCTCCCAGACTCCGCCTCTCCAAGGACTATCTGGAGGATTAAACTTCCAAACAATCTTGTGAGGTTGTAGTTCGTTCGAGATTTGATCATGATCTAATTTCTTAAGGGCTCTAGCAATCTCATTTCGAGCACCAACAAAGTTTGTCCCTTGGTCAGAATACAAGCATTTCACTAGTCCGCGTCTAGCGATAAATCGCCGCAATGCTAGTATAAACGCGTTGGTGGAAAGATCCATCACACGTTCGATGTGAACTGCCCTACTGGACATACATGTGAAAATCAGTCCCCAGCGTTTTACTAGTATACGTCCACGTTTCGTATGTATGGGACCAAAGCAATCAATTCCAGTCTCTGTAAAAGGTGGTCTGAATGCTTGAAGTCGTGCTTGTGGTAGTTCACTCATTTCTTGGGTACCTATTCTAGAATGTACCTTTTTACAAATAATACACGTACGTGTCACTGAACTTAACGCTTTACTGGGTCTAATTAATACAAATCTTGTACGTAAGTAGGAAAGACAGTGGTGTCTTCCAGCGTGTTTCAGATGTAAATGTGCGTCCAGTATCATTGCACGTTGTAGTTCGTGATGTTGCGGTATTATTATTGGGTATCTAAAGTTTGTGTTAAAGTCGATGTTTTGAAGCCGAGATTTATGACAAATTAAGCCATTATAAATAATCGGACTCCAACTCAGTATTGGTGACGACTTGATTGGTTGACCTTGATTTATAGATGTGAATTCGCGTGCGAAATATCGCAGTTGGTAATGGCGAATTAATTTAATTTCACACCTGTCAATCTCAGCCAATGTAAGTCGACGTGTAAAGTCACGTTTGCCTTTAACGTATTGTACAAAACGTACAATCCACGCTAATTTTCGGCAAGCGTTCGTCCAAGAATCTGTTAGGTTTACAATACGGTCGACGTAAGTATTTGTGACGTCATCAGGTAAGTCAATGGAGATTTTGGAAGGTTTTGATTTACTAGAAGGGCCCACGGGTCCGCCGGTAAGTATTCCCTTGTTGACTGTTGATCCGTCCGGGTCTACAAGTAATTTGTCCTTCTTCGTCTTCTTACCTTGATTGTCGGTACTTTGTAAGTCGATCGTTAATGGTGGTTTGAACTCTATGGGGTCAGCAGGTTTCGGTAAACTTATTTTTCTGCCGACATTAATCCCAGGTCTCACCGTAGGTTGCAAGTTTGGTATGTCTCTTGAGCGCAGAGTAACACCTGTATTTACATTAGCGTAGGTACTACCCACATCTGTAATACATGAGGTTTCACCGTGCTTGTGGTTGCTCAAGTGTGTCAAAATTGGTAGTTTGTCAATACAAGGCCGCTCCAATAGGGAAACTGCGGCTTTACTGTTAGTCGATACATTACTAATGTCCGGTAGAACATTTTGTGATGTTTCTGACAAAATGTCTAGTCGACTGTCTAGTAATGTGTCTGGCGATACGTCTGGTAACGTATCTGGTTGTTTGTCAACAGAAGGCCGCTCCAATAGAGAAACTGCGGCTTTACTATTTGTCAATGTGTTACTAGTGTCTGGTAGAACATTTTGTGATATGTCTGGCAAAATGTCTGGTTGGCTGTCTAGTAACGTGTCTGGTTGACCGTCTGGCGATATGTCTGGTGTAGAAAGGCTCGCAAGTCTTCCTCTCTTGACCTTTGAAGTTATATCTTTCCATTTCGCCTTCGGTTTTTTCTTGAGTTTCGCCGCCATCGTCCTTTTCTTTGCCTTCCCCTTTTTTGGTTTCTTGATTTCGGCGTCCTTAGGGATGGTGTTAGATTTGTTGTCGTATAACGGTGGCCAATCTTGCGTCGATTTCTGCAAGAATTGGGGTCCGTGTTGCCAAAATTCTTTGTTCTCCGGTTTACAGAATTCCTCAGGCATCATTCCTCGCTACGCAATATCAGCTGGGTTTTGTGGTCCGGGACAATGTCTCCAATCTTCCTTTATTGAACGGTCTAGAATTTCCGCGCGACGGTTAGCTACGAATGTCTTGAATTCAAGTGTGTCGTTGTTTATGTAAAATAAAACCAACGTCGCGTCAGTCCAATAAAATATCTGTAAACTTGACTGTAGTTCTGTCTGTATAAGGTTCACGATGGTGGTTGACAGGGTTGCGGCTTGTAGCTCAGCTCGTGGTGTCGTCATATACTTAGTAGGCATGGTCTTAGCCTTGGAAGTAATGAGCGAAACATCGAATTCGTCTGAGTCTACTTGTCTGCGCAAGTACGCTGCTACACCAAAACCGTTGTCACTGGCGTCAGAAAAACAGTGTAATTCCAAGTTGTCAGGAAACGTTGTTTGTAATGGAAAGTAGACTCTGGTTATGGAATAATCCTCTAGCGAAGATAATTCCGCCTCCCAGGTCTTCCATAAGTCCACTTGGTCTGATGAGATCGGCTCATCCCATGTTAGTCCATCCTTCCAAATACTGCGCATATAAATGCGGGCTTGCAGTATTACTGGACTGATGAATCCTAACGGATCGAACAATCGGCTCAATTTTGACAATCATGATCTCTTTGTCAGTGTGTTTTCTTGACTGTCCAGTCTCACTTTCACTCGAAAGTTGTCCGTGTTTGGGTCCCAAAAGAGCCCCAACACCTTGGTCATCGGTAGTGGTTCGAACTCTAGGTCTATGTCACCACCTCCACGCTCAGTCGTTCCGAATGAGTCTACTAATTCGGCACTGTTTGAGGCGAATTTGGTGAGGTTAAAACCTCCGCCCGCTAAGCAGTCCCGTAATTGATGTGCTACTGTGGTAGCACGTTCTACTGTGTCGCAACTCTGTAATCCGTCGTCAACGTAAAAGTCACGCTCCACAATCCTAATTATCTCTGGGTCATACAGGTGTTTCTGATCCCTAGCGGCTTGTTTTAGGGCGTACATCGTGCAGTTTGGGCTGTCCCTGGCACCGAAAACACGAACTTGCATTTGGTAAGTCGCCGGTGGTAGACTTAAGTCTCCTTCCGGATACCAGAGGAACCTCAAACTGTCTCTGTCTCGCTCTAACGCTCTCACTTGGTGAAACATCGCTTCAACGTCGCAAGTAAAAGCTACTTGACGCTGACGGAAGCGCATAATCACCCCCATAAGATAATTATTCATGTTTGGTCCATCCATCAACTCACTATTGAGGGACATTCCCTCAAACAGAGCCGCACAGTCATTGACTACGCGTACTTTATCCGGTTTGTCGGGGTGTCTCACATAGTGATGTGGCAGGTAGTATGTCTGGTTAGTCACTATCTCTGGGTTAGTCATTCGGATAGCGTATCCCTTAGTCAAATACGTCTCCATCTGAGTGTTGTACTGCAGATGGGCTTTCTCGTCCTTTAATAGACGTTGCCGTATTGAGTGTAGACGTCTTAAGGCTAGTGGGTAGTTATTTATAAGTTTAGCACTTTGGCTACGCCATAACATCCCTACCTCATAATGTCCGTCTTTTGTCTGGCGGATAGTATCTTCCATGATCTTCAAAGATTGTTTCTCCTGTTCCGACATACATGGGTCGTAGCTACCAGGTTCAGCTGTATCTTGTTCTAACCACCTGATAGTCTTCTCCGTTAATTCTTTGTCCAATGCGGCTTGTTCCATTTGATGATTTCTCAACGCGTCATCATCGATATCGACGGGCATTGTTGAGGTTGTTGGGGTAGGTAGACTCGCAAGACTATCATCTGTCGTCGATGGAATCTCTAGCTGACTCGTCTTCTCCCCAAGTTCTAAACTCACCTGGTAGGTTAGCTGCTCCTTGTGACTTATCATACTAGTTACACGTCTGTTATGTTTTGTCGACTGTAGTGTAGTATGGTCCACGTCGTGTGAAAAGGAATGAATTGAATTTGTAGTTAATAAACTACATGTACTTCGTACATCGTCTTCCTCGTCACTTATGTCCAGTGTGCGCACAGGCGCTCGAGTATACCACCCTATCGGCGTTCTACAGGCGTATGCGTTTCCCGCTACGACTGCCGATGGTCTGGTTTCCCACACCTGATGTAGGTTGAATTGGTCCGTCCCGATCAGCATTGCTACCGATCTATAATTGACAGGACATTCAGGTACACCGAGGTGTCTGAAATACTTACGGTCCTCCAAGGATTGTTCTGGGACCGGACCTAGTAGGTTACTAAAGTCTTTTGTGGCCGCAAAGGTCAAATCCTTGAAAGGTAACAAATACCTCTCCCTCTCGCTGTGCTGCGATTTTGGAAGAAGAGAGTCTAAGTTTAACTTAACTCGTGTCACTGGTATTGCACGCTGTCCGTGCATACTACTTACGGTATAACTGATGCGCTTACCTTGTTTGAGATCCGTCACTACGTCAGCTATCTTTTCATCCACGTAGCTGTGAGATGAGGCTGAATCTAGGATAGCGTAGATTCTCTTGCTTCCCTTTGTGCCAGTAATCTTAATCGGAATTACACTGAATCCCTTCAGTTGGTCAGTAGTCAGAAGCGCGATCGATGGCTGTTCATCTCCATCCGAATATACGTCGTCGTCTTCTGACTCTTCGTCCGACGATCCGGATTGTTCTGGGAAGCAATCCTCAATATGGGTCACGAAGGTTGGAGTCGTTTTCGATTCTCGATTTCTGTAGGCCGCATCACATCTCGCTGCTGCTTCCGGGTGTTCCCTGGCGAAGCGTTTTGTCGGCGTGTGGCTGTCTGTATGGAGCAGACCGTCGTGGTTGCGTCCACAGGATGGACAAGTGTCGGTATTTGGGCAATCCTTGCGAACGTGTCCGTGTCGCGTACACCGCCAACAAGAGTCCAGTGGCCGTATCTGCAGCCGTCGTTCTTCCGAGTTTAACTCGCGAAACTGTCTACAACCTCTCAACTTGTGACCGCTATACCGCTTGCCTAAATGCTCGCAGTATTGGCAGCCGCTGAAGTCGGTACTGAGTTGCTGTCTCGTCTGTTTTGTCCCAATGGGCGCAGATACCCTACTTCCGTCCGAGAATTGTCGGGTTTCCGTCGATGTGGCGTAAGTGGCCGTCTTAGTGGATGTTGTCTGGGGTTTTTGTCGGTTGGAGGATGGCAATGTGATTCCTTCTGCCACGATGTGCTGGTCAGTGTAGTTGGATCGAGTTTCTACTACTGCCTCCCTGGATATTAAAAGGTACACATCCTCCAGTTTTAAGAATCCACCCCGCTCTTCTCGCTGGTATTCGATCTTTCTCCACTCCCGACGAAGTCGATGGTGGAGTCGTCCTATGATCTTTAATAGGACTGTAGGGGTATTCCCGTAGTCAAGTTGTCCAATGGATCTTAAAGTAGTGATAGCATTCTTTATCTCGTCAGCCAGTTTTAATAAGTCGACGGGTTTAGTAATAGCCCCTCCCTTACAGAGTTCCTCTATTACTGACCTGGCCATACTGACTGTACCTCCATATATCGAAGTTAAACGATCGTACGCTAGTTCGAAGGCGTCCGGTACACCAATGAAGGTCTCTGCCAAACGTTTAGGTTCTCCTGACAACGTTTGAAGCAGGTAATTAAACTTCTCCCGTGATGTAAAGGCGCACACGGCGATCTGAGATTCGATATAGTCTACGAATGTGTGCCAGTGTTTTGAACTACCGGAAAACTTCGGTGGTTGTTGTACCGCAATCCCTGTCTGGCTGCGAATTTCGCTATCTCCTCGGCAACGTTCAGAGTTTCGCGTCCTTGGTTGGTAATCTGGTTGATATCCCTTCTTGGCGCTTTTCCCTGATACGAAGTATGTTTTGAAGGTACCGGTCTTTGTGGTTCCTTCGGGTGTCTATTGTGTTCGAATTCAGTGTTCCTCGAACTATCGGTTTGAACTTCCTCCAGACGCTCCTCGATCTGAGCCAACTTATTAACAACTGGTCGCATGATGTCGGCGAACTGTTGTGTACTGATTGCGTCCGTTGGTTGTAACGCCTTCTGTGTTGGTGTATTCTGTGGAGGATTGTCTACAAAGGAGTTGTCTGAACGCTCGCGTTTATATTCATCGGCCGCCCCTGTTCTAAACACCTCGCGTTTCGGGTAATCCGATTCGCTCGAAGTACTACTATCATCTGGATATGGTGGTCGACGTGCTCGCGTCCGTTGCGTCGTACGAATTCTAACGTTTCGTTTCCGAACATCGTCCACTGTTCTCCGTTGTTCGGTAGGCTCGCAGGTCTTCCTCGAAGTCGTAGATTGCGATGTAAACTGATTAAACGGTCGCGTATCTACTGGTCTCCGTTGTTCGGTAGGCTCACAAGTCTTCCTCGAAGTCGTAGATTGCGATGCAAACTGGTTGAACGGTCGCGTATCCACTGGTCTCCGTTGTTCGGTAGGCTCACAAGTCTTCCTCGAAGTCGTAGATTGCGATGCAAACTGGACCGGTGGTCGGACGACAGCGTTTGAATCCAAAGGCCTTGTTGGCCTAAACGTCATTGGGTAAGCGTAGTGTGTAACAGGTTTTGGCGTCAAAGGTGGACTCACCTGTTTTGTCGTCAGTAGTGCAGGTCCGACTAATAAACTACTACGATCTGTAATCGGCGGGTTACTTACCTTGACTTTTGGAATAGGCGATGACGTTGCTCTTGACGGTGTAAACTTGTCCGGAATAACAAACCTGTGTTCCGTCGCACCATGGATAGGAGAAATATTACTACTACCAGCAATCGAAACAGGTTCCTTTGTCGTAACCGGTGCAAACATAGGAGTTACTTTAGGAAATCTTTGACATAAGTCTTTAACTAATTGTCGTTCTCGTCCAGGTGCTCCTATCGAACCTTCCTTCATTCGTTCCTGGATTTGGCGGTGTCTTACCTCTAACCGGTCTAAATCGTGTCCGTCATGAGATCTCATCGATCGATCGCGGGCTTGTAGATCCAGATCTTCCTTCGCGTTGGCTAATTCTCTCGCCTTCTTCCCGAGTTCGAAATGAAGTTTAACTTCCTTCTCGCGTTGTTCCGTCTGTTGTTGTTGCGCCTCGAACTCCGCTTGTCGTATAGCTGATTGAGCCTTTATTTGCCGTTTTTTCATCTCGGCTCTCGCTTCTGATACTAACCTCTGTCGCTCTAGCTCGGCCGTTGCTGCTGCCGCCGCCGCTTGTCGCTCTAACTCGGCCGCTGCCGCTGCCGCTTGTCGCTCTAACTCGGCCGCTGCTGCTGCCGCCGTTTGTTGTGCAATGTCCAACTCTAACCTTTCCATCTCGGCTGCTTCCAACTCGGCTTGTTCTTGCAGATGAGAGATTCTTGCAACATTCGCAACGCGTAGTTTCTCTTCTTGTGCTGCTGCTTGTGCCATTAACAGTTGAGTTTGTTCCTCCATTTCCTGTTGTTGTCTGTAGCGCTTGTGTCCTTTTGGGCTCCTCCCCGAGGCGCACCCACGAGGCGGACACCTTTCCACCACCCCTGGGGCCAGTCCGACAGATGTTATTATCAGACCGGGCCGGAGGGTGGCCTGATGCTTCCCGGGTTCTGTTTTCGGTCCCCCGATCACACCAGCACAGCTCGTCGAACGTGTAGCCAGATGGGCGGCTACTGTCAACTTACTGTGGCCTGACTGTACATTGAGCCAACTCAAAGTATAACAAAGAGTCAACCGGCAGGTGGACCAGTCGATAGCGATCGAGCACCAAGGTCGCCCTTGGGCCTAACCGACGGTCTTGTCCCATGTGGGCTTGCGCTACCCAACATGGAATATTGACACGTTTTCACCTGCCTCGCCGGCAATATTGAGGGGAAGTAAGTTCCACAAAGAATATTGACTAGCTCGAAAGCTAGGAACAAGTAACCACTTACCCGTCCTGTACACGTGTACTCAACAGATGTTCACGAAATCAAGTACACTACGGTAAACACAAAATCTGACACATACCATGCACACACAGAGGACATAATCGGGTAAAGACAAAATCGGGGTCAAAATCGTGAAAGACAAAATCAAAGGGGACAAAATTGTATCGACCGGCGGAAAATCGAGAGTACCTTATTTTGCCGTCAGGGCAAAATAACTTTGTGTGCACAAAGTATGCTGGGGCGCAGTAAAGTATGGTCCTACTAATACCAGCGGCGTCTTGTCCAACTGGCAAGGGTTCCCATACCCACTCGCAGTGGCCACACATACAATCACGTGTACTCACGTACCCACAGCAACAGAAAACTCAAGACCCGACGGTTTATTCCAATGCCACCAAAGACCAATCAGCTGAACATGGAGACAATAACATATAGTATCAAAAAAACGGAACAGCTGACGGTCAATGGAACCATCCAAGCCCCAAGCAAACTGCCACTGATCGCCCACATACAAAACATAGTCCACGCCACATGAGCCACAAATCACGCCATGCCACCACCCCTACTGTGTACAGGACTGGCAGTACGGCAACAGGCCGACTAGACGGTACCACGGCACCATGGCAATTCATGGTTCGTTAGACATGAGGGCCTTAAGTATCTCCCTTGCACTTACTCGACAATTTAACGTGTCCCCAGACCCTCACGAGTCCGCCGCCGCCTGTTGCAGCCACCCCTATAGAGACCTCACCTCTTTAGGTAGCTGCTGTTGTCGAGCGATTTCTGACGTGGCCATACTCACCTCACCAATTTCGCTGCGAATACTTACCAGTGATTGATTTAGTGTTCCCGGTGCCAGTTCGATTTGTGCGAGTGAAGTTTCCCTCGTAGCCTCCGGCACGGTTTCCCAATCTCCGATGTCCTCGCCGCACATGCGTAAGTGATCCGTCAGGTGTTTCAATTGTCCATCTAGTCGGTAGAGTTCCTGTTCTTCCTCGGGTTGCAATAATTCGTCCGAAACTGACTCACCTAACAACTGGTCTGCTTGTTCCTGTTGTATCCGCCTAATCGTCGACTTAAACTGAATCAGTTTCTCTCTAGCGATCATTAGTTTCTCGAGGATTCTAAGCTGAGTGTCCATATCCTGTCTCTGTCTAGCTAGATGTTGTAGACCAATTAGGTTATCTACGGACTTATATACTTTACTCTGTACTCTAACCTGGAGGGTGTAGAACTCAAACCGAGACATCGGAGCGGTCAACTCGTCTAATATGCGTTGGCCTTCTCCAATACTCCTGGTAATATGCGCCATGTAACCGCCGACGCTTCTAACTACGCTCTCCTGGCTTCCTACTGAACTTACCATCTCCGTTTCCCTGTATCTAGGTTGCGGAACAGTTAGAAAGTCCTCGGTCCTGCCGTCGCCTCGTACTACGGCATCCGGTACTCCCGTTGGATGTACTGGTGACGCACACGGTGTAGGTTCGGTAGGCTCGCGAGTCTTCCCCTGTTGTTCTTCCGCTGCTGACTTATCTCCGTCGCATGAGTCATAGTCGGTAGGTGTATTTTTCGTATAGTCTTGTTTGTCACTCATTTCGGTAGTTGTAAGTCAAGTAAAGTGAGTGTCAAAGTATCAAACTTACCGTATTTATCTAAACGGTACTAATTACAGTCATATAAAATTAGCCTACCGGCCGATTTTATAGCAGATGGATAAAATTAGCCTAGACGGCCAATTTTACAGCAAATAAATGTCACGGAATAAGTATATAATAAAATTAGCCTAGCGGCCAATTTTATAACAAATAAATCGGATAACGATATGCGTTATCAAAAGGTAAATTAAATACAATAATACGGACTAATTCAGCAATGAACAAAGAAATCATACGGAATGCATAAATACTTGAGACAGTGGAACCCACAATAATTTTTAACTAATACGGTAATGCCTAACTTTATTTATGCAACTTCTCGAACTCACCCACTCCAATAATTCTCCAGAAAAACAGATTCCCAGATACAAACCGGACGTGAACCTTTCCGTTTTTAACGTTGCGGACGAAACGCGATTTTCCCAACCAAAGTTGTTGAGTTATCTATCTCCCAAACTTGCTAAACACGGTCTTGCTCCCGTTACAGTCTAGAAATGAGTTCTGAATCCTGAAAAAACAAAAGAGTTAGGTTTTACTTTACGAAAATTTTTGTACCGGTACAATATGGTATTTAAACCCTTTTTAAACACCGGTATTCAATTCCAAAAATATTTTACACGCGGTTCAAATCAAATTTTATTTCAAAAAATTTGCACTTAGCTAATCAAATATAAATTTTTACCTCAAAATACAAAATTTTCAAATAACTTTAGTCCTACCGAACCGTAGTTCAGTAAAACACATTCCTACTATTAGAAGAGACAGTAACAATACCTGCAATATCCTACTGTAAAGTTTGTGAATCAAATCATAAATCCGACCTTCTCACCAAAACAGTAAACTTCAAGTAAGCGAATATATTGCAGTATCGATCTCTTATAACCGGTGAGGCAGAAAACAGTCTACGAGCAGACAAACTTCGATAAAACAAAATCCCGCGCAGCGAATCCTAAAATCAGGCTGACTCACTGACGGACTAAAAGGCTCGTATACTTTGCCGCGGTGTGATTTATATGGTTGGGCAAAAAGGGACGCTAGCTAGGTACAGAGGCAGAGATTTGGAGATGTCTAACTAGCGGGCAAAGCACAGTACGGACAAAAGTTAATTTTATATATTTTGAGGTGTAAATAATTTCTAACGCGCGTGTGTTAGTTCTGAACGGTCAAAAACAGTTTTGCTCCTTCACATATATAATTACTGGGTACGGTGTGCATTTTACGAATATTCTAATTTTGTAACTTGTAGGTCCAATACTCACGAATGATAAGGTTCCTTCCCCTCTTGCGTATTTCCAGGACTCAAATTCAGGCATAAGGTTAATGCTACGCCCAGAATTCGGCAATTTTTAATTTACCAGGTCCCTGATACTAAGAAGAGATGTGTTAGTTTACTACTGTAGGCGTACAGTTACTAATGATACATTACACTGAGATAATAAAGTTACTAATGAACGAAATCGCACCTTTATATAGCAAATTTGTGCTGCAATCAATCGAGAAAATTCTCGATTGTTCTATAGGTTCTAACAGGTTTTTAAAGATAGCTATTGGTCCAGCTAATATATAACTTGCACGACATTGGTTACAATCAAATAACTACAGTCTCATTGGTACAGACAAATGCAATTAATTTGTAGCGGTCAATTTAAATGAGTTGAAATTCTGCACAAAAAATAATTCGCACTTACTAAGATTCGAACTCAATACCTACTACACATATAATTTCCAACGCTCTACCGACTGAGCTAGGGCTGGGGTAAAACAGACTGTAAACAAGGGGGGGAAAGAATTACGCGGAAAAATGACCAGAGAGGGAGGAAAAACGCAGAGAGAAAGGAAAAACGCAATAATGTATTTTTGTGCCATACATACTGTAATTTTATTAGAATTGTTATACATTTTTGTAAATAATGAAACATCAATATTAATATTATATATTTAACAAAAGATACACCCCCGTTCGGGGTAAATAAATATTAATATTATATGAGAACATGTAGTATACATAATATAGAGCATTGTTGTACATTATAGATTAATTTAAACAAATTTAACTTATTCAACAAATAATTCAGCTCCTTTTACTGTCGTTATATTGTTCCAAAATCGATTTATTATCAATGTAAGGACACCACCACATATGGCAGATCGCAGATGGGTCGTGTCCCCTCAAAATATATTTTTATGAACGAAGCCGTCAGGTATTTTATTGAAGTTTGCAACGTATTTATAGCAGTTAGGACATCTTCGTTTGTCTCTTATTGGCTCTCATCTATACCTCAAGGCCTTAAGGTGTAGTCATTTGGGAGCAGCCTATTATATATAATAATATAATACCACCAACCTCAACTATTGGATCTATTTTACTAAAATATCTTTAGTAAACAATTATCCTTTACGTCTAGCTATCAACGTAGGCTACTCTACCCTTAAGACAAGGCTATGTTCATCTCAAAAATCTATTAGTTTTCAGGGCCAACAATATGGATCTCTGTCCCCTCTGCTGCCGTAAAAGATAAAAAATCTAAAATACAGTACCCTTTTCGAAACACTTTAAACGTCACCTTCTAATAATATTAAAGTACACTTTAAACAATCAATAAAACATACATCTTACAAATTTTCCATAACCTTTTCAATCCAATATTTTATATTTTATTTATTTCATAACCCGACTCATTAGTTTAGTTTTATATACCTGGAACAGCATCGGAACAACAGTGAAACTATAGAAATGTGCAGGAGATTAACGTAGAATAATTAATTATTTGTGTATTAACAGTAACAATCTCACACCTCACAATTCACATAATAGTAATACCCCCCCCCCCCCCCCCCCTTTTTTTTTTTTTCACGCACTGCACACCACCCCTACGTGCCCGGCACTCCCAGACAATACATTGGGCTATAATACTAGCCACGCCATTGTCCAAAGTATTATTGTAACTTAACTTTTAATATTGTAATTATACAATATACTGTATATCTTACTCTATATGTGCAATGTGAGTATCGGATTACACAATTAAACAATACAATTTAAACAATTGTCTTCTTTAGTCTAAAATTCGCAACTGTTCGGTGGTCCACCCACACGAGCAAGACCATGTACTACTGTACTACAGTACATGCACGTGTTGCACATGATGGGCGTACTTGACTGCGGGATTGCTGGAAATCCCCCCCCCCCCCCCCCCCCCCCCCCGCTAATTGGCAGTCCTCCGTTTGATAATTCCCGTATCAAAACACCGTACTCGTGGATGCATTTGAAGTCATGACACATTATTGAAAGTTTATTATTTTACTCATAAGTATAGAAAACTATATAATTTATTTGTCAATATAACGATTAACGGATGCTCGTTTAATTAAACG
>JAUCBJ010004661.1:0-75894 GCA_032718475.1 Nemertoderma westbladi
CCTGATTTATTTAATTTCGTTTGGATTTTTGGTTAGAACGTTTTAGTGCGACTGTAACGGAAGCAGGACAATTCGGTCCCGGACAATTCGGTCCGGATAATTCGGTCCCGGACATTTCGGTCCCGGACAATTTGGTCCCATTAATTTTGTGTTTTGGGACCGAATTGTCCGGGACCGAATTGTCCGGATACTGACTAGGACAATTCGGTCCCAAAACATGCATATTATTATTTATTTATCGCGATTGCCAATTGCGCGCAAGCGCTAGTCAAGCTAGCATTTAATTGAATTATCAGTAAAAATGAAATTATTACACAAAACCAAGGAAACAACCCTAGAAACAAAGATGCGAGTAAAAACCAGTTACACTATATAATTCGCTGGCAACAATCTACCAGTTTATTGACACTATTGTTTGTGGGACCTGGGACACACTACCGTTTATGTACATTAAAAAAATTTAGAATACGATCATGTTTCAAGGTTATTGGCAATGAAGAGTTGTAACATTCTACTATAAAATTCCGTGCAATGCACTGTTGGTTGGTGAGAGAGTTCAGATCTATTCTTCCCAAAAGTGATACTTTGCTGTATCTGTAGGTTAAAAGTGATGAGAGTTTTGGCAGAGGATAATGGAGTGTCGATTTAACATACGTAGAAAAAATCCCAGCGTATTTGTTTGACGCGTTACTGGTTAGCCCGAGGTAAGTGAGGGAAGATTGTATCAGCACGTTTGGGCAGTCTCTCATCCGTAAGATTGCCCCGAGATTGTGCCTAAACAGTTCACAGGATAATGGCCGACAGTCCAATAAATTGTAGATGATCAAATTGTCCACATATGGGCCTAAGTGAGTGACACTACGCAGCGCTTTCCTGTACGAGATATCGAGTTTTTCTAATTCCTCTTTTGTCATCATTCCGATCGTGTACTTTAGAGAATGTATGAGTGATGGTAGTGCAACAAGGCGCCACAGGTGCCCTACAGTTTGGCAACTCAGATGACGTGTAGTCCAACCACGACGATGAAAGGCATCGGCTAGTCTTGTAGTTGACTGTACGATTTCGTTGAGGACTTGCGAACCAGATGTTCTTGGCAGTTTATAGCCAAGAAAGCAGATAAACGGATCAGCTAATATCAAGTTTTGTTTAATGTTGAGGAACAGTGGCACTGAACTTTCAGGTTGATTTTTACCCAATATGAATGTCCAGATTGTCTTTGATTGCTCAATATTTAGTTTGATTTCACCAAGCTTTGTATTAACTAAACTTATCATATGTTCTAATTCTGCTATGGATTTCCCAAATATGAGAATATCGTCGGCATAAGCAATTATTTGAAACCATAGATTAATAAGGTTGGAGCTGTCACCCGGTGTCTCAAATGTGGATAAAACGCACCCTGTATATAATATTGAAGAATATCGGGGATAGAAGGGACCCCTGTTTAATGCCACGTATGAGTTTGATGCCCTCTAAGTCAATACAATATAATATATATTAATGGGACCGAATTGTCCTACATCCGACTGTAACCTGCTCCTTTCCTATAATTTATAATAATTAATTTTATGAATTGATTGAATTTGCGAATTTGTCAAGTTTCCTCTCACTGTCTCGCTCACTGTACTGAGGCGTTTGGGGGATTTCACGCTTATAATGTTATATTAAGAAAGCTATATTAAGATTGATCGATTATACTGAATGTTTTAAATGGTGTTTCCAAAACTTAAAACCGCTATTTAATAGCACTTTTTTTTAGTTTTCAAGTTATAACAATTTCAATTTAGGGAGACCTATTGAAATTACTATTACTATGTATAATAAAAGGTCGATTATCTCAAAATATTTTTTTAATGAAATTGTCAACTTCAAAACCCTACTACGAGTACCCTCGGGTAGTAGATAGGAGTACCGCCCACCCCTACTCTTGGGTAGCAGATAGGAGTAGCGCCCACCCCTACCCTCGGGTAGCAGATAGGAGTTGCACCCACCACTACCCTCGGGTAGCAGATAGAAGTAGCGCCCAGCCCTACCCTCGGGTAGCAGATAGGAGTTGCACCCACCACTACCCTCGGGTAGCAGATAGGAGTAGCGCCCACCTCTACCCTCGGGTAGCAGATAGGAGTTGCACCCACCCCTACCCTCGGGTAGCAGATAGGAGTAGCGCCCACCTCTTCCTTCGGGTAGCAGATAGAAGTAGCGCCCACTACTACCCTCGGGTAGCAGATAGAAGTAGCGCCCACCCCTACCCTCGGGTAGCAGATAGGAGTTGCACCCACCACTACCCTCGGGTAGCAGATAGGAGTAGCGCCCACCCCTACCCTCGGGTAGCAGATAGGAGTTGCACCCACCCCTACCCTCGGGTAGCAGATAGGAGTTGCACCCACCACTACCCTCGGGTAGCAGATAGGAGTAGCGCCCACCCCTACCCTCGGGTAGCAGATAGGAGTTGCACCCACCACTACCCTCGGGTAGCAGATAGGAGTTGCACCCACCACTACCCTCGGGTAGCAGATAGGAGTAGCGCCCACCCCTACCCTCGGGTAGCAGATAGGAGTTGTACCCACCACTACCCTCGGGTAGCAGATAGGAGTAGCGCCCACCCCTACCCTCGGGTAGCAGATAGGAGTTGCACCCACCAGTACCCTCGGGTAGCAGATAGGAGTAGCGCCCACCCCTGCCCTCGGGTAGCAGATAGGAGTTGCAACCACCCCTACCCTCGGGTAGCAGATAGGAGTTGCACCCACCACTACCCTCGGGTAGCAGATAGGAGTAGCGCCCACCCCTACCCTCGGGTAGCAGATAGGAGTTGCACCCACCACTACCCTCGGGTAGCAGATAGGAGTTGCACCCACCACTACCCTCGGGTAGCAGATAGGAGTAGCGCCCACCCCTACCCTCGGGTAGCAGATAGGAGTTGTACCCACCAGTACCCTCGGGTAGCAGATAGGAGTAGCGCCCACCCCTGCCCTCGGGTAGCAGATAGGAGTTGCAACCACCACTACCTTCGGGTAGCAGATAGGAGTAGCGCCCACCCCTACCCTCGGGTAGCAGATATGAGTAGCGCCTACCCCTACCTTCGGGTAGCAGATAGGAATAGCGCCCACCCCTTCCCTCGGGTAGCAGATAGGAGTTGCACCCACCACTACCCTCGGGTAGCAGATAGGAGTAGCGCCCACCCCTACGCACGGGTAGCAGATAGGAGTAGCACCCACCCCTACCTTCGGGTAGCAGATAGAAGTAGCTCCCACCCCTACCATCGGGTAGCAGATAGGAGTAGCGCCCACCCTTACCTTCGGGTAGCAGATATGAGTAGCGCCCACCCCTACCCTCGGGTAGCAGATAGGAGTTGCACCCACCACTACCCTCGGGTAGCAGATAGAGCGCCCACCCCTACCCTCGGGTAGCAGATAGGAGTTGCACCCACCCCTACCCTCGGGTAGCAGATAGGAGTTGCACCCACCACTACCCTCGGGTAGCAGATAGGAGTAGCGCCCACCCCTACCCTCGGGTAGCAGATAGGAGTTGCACCCACCACTACCCTCGGGTAGCAGATAGGAGTTGCACCCACCACTACCCTCGGGTAGCAGATAGGAGTAGCGCCCACCCCTACCCTCGGGTAGCAGATAGGAGTTGTACCCACCACTACCCTCGGGTAGCAGATAGGAGTAGCGCCCACCCCTACCCTCGGGTAGCAGATAGGAGTTGCACCCACCAGTACCCTCGGGTAGCAGATAGGAGTAGCGCCCACCCCTGCCCTCGGGTAGCAGATAGGAGTTGCAACCACCACTACCTTCGGGTAGCAGATAGGAGTAGCGCCCACCCCTACCCTCGGGTAGCAGATATGAGTAGCGCCTACCCCTACCTTCGGGTAGCAGATAGGAATAGCGCCCACCCCTTCCCTCGGGTAGCAGATAGGAGTTGCACCCACCACTACCCTCGGGTAGCAGATAGGAGTAGCGCCCACCCCTACCCTCGGGTAGCAGATAGGAGTTGCGCCCACCACTACCCTCGGGTAGCAGATAGGAGTAGCGCCCACCCCTACCCTCGGGTAGCAGATAGGAGTTGCACCCACCACTACCCTCGGGTAGCAGATAGGAGTAGCAACCACCCCTACCTTCGCGTAGCAGATAGGAGTAGCGCCCTCCCCTATGCTCGGGCAGCAGGTAGGAGTAGCACCCACCCCTACCTTCGGGTAGCAGATAGGAGTAGCGCCCACACCTACAATCGGGTACCAGATAGGAGTAGCGCCCACCCCTACCCTCGGGTAGCAGATAGGAGTAGCACCCACCCCTACCTTCGGGTAGCAGATAGAAGTAGCTCCCACCCCTACCATCGGGTAGCAGATAGGAGTAGCGCCCACCCTTACCTTCGGGTAGCAGATATGAGTAGCGCCCACCCCTACCCTCGGGTATCAGATAGAAGTAGCGCCCACCCCTACGCTCGAATAGGAGATAGGAGTAGCGCCCACCACTACCCTCCGGTAGCAGATAGGAGTAGCGCCCACCCCTACCTTCGGGTAGCAGATAGGAGTAGTAGCTCCCACCCCTACCTTAGGGTAGCAGATAGGAGTAGCGCCCACCCCTACCTTCGGGTAGCAGACAGGAGTAGCGCCCCCCCCTACCTTCGGGTAGCAGATAGGAGTAGCGCCCACCCCTACCCTCGGGTAGCAGATAGGAATAGTAGCTCCCACCCCTACCTTAGGGTAGCAGATAGGAGTAGCGCCCACCCCTACCTTCGGGTAGCAGACAGGAGTAGCGCCCACCCCTACCTTCGGGTAGCAGACAGGAGTAGCGCCCACCCCTACCCTCGGGTAGCAGATAGGAGTAGCGCCCACCCCGACATTCGGGAAGCAGCTATCGAAAGAGGAGCCTTCGGGTCGCCTCCAGCTGCGGCCCAATGTTTGCTTGCTATTTTAAGGAACAGTGGAATTCAACAAGCGCAGTGGCGATACGTTTTCCATACGGAAAGTCGCGCTACGGATACGTAACGCTTCTTTGATAGTCGCGGTACGGTTACGTAACCCTTTTTTTTATAGTCGTGATACGGCTACTCTCCTTGGAAACTCACCTTGGAAAGAGCTGTTGAATTCTTCATTTTTCTCCCTTTTATCTTTCTGAATTCCAAGTTGAAACTGGTAATTCTGGTGGAATTGAAAATAAGTATTTTAATTACGCAAGTTATTAAAAATACGTGGTAAAATAGTTCGTTGTGGGGGTCTTTATATAGAAATGCGAGATGAGATTAATACGAATAATCTGTTGATAGACTGTCTGAAGTAACCTACTGCACCGATACATTAAATTCGCGGAAGTTATATAAACAAACACTTTATATCGCAACCAGAGTTTGGGAGTCTCAAAACGAAAGCAAATATCAAACAAACACAGCCCATGATATACATTTAGCGTGGGGTGAATCTGTTTACATGTTGTAGATATTATACCGCATATTGGGAATTGGGATTGGGATTATCACGATATTGTTAATCTGTCTGAAGTGCGGTAACAACACATTAAAATCGCGGATGTTATATAAACAAACACTTTACATCGCTATATACCAGAGGTTTACTATATAATTTTATATGTGTCTCAAATCCAAATCAAATAATAACATGTATCTGTTTACATGTTGGTGCGCACATTGAAAAATACCAGATTATTTTTAATCTGTCTGCAGTTCCGTACCGACACATACACACATTTCGCGGAAGTTGTATAAACATCAAAGAAATCCAAGACACGGTTTAGATTACATACAATCATATGTAACGACAAGATCACTATGATGCATAACCGTCTGGCTACACAGTTCGCGTTCAGCCATATAACTCCACAATTCCTGCGTTTTCATGACTACTGACTTTCAGTAGACGTTGACGGAATACCAAAGGCTGATTGACCATCACGTGTCCTCTCTTCTGCCGGCTGTCATTGAACTAAGTCAGGTACGCGCTGATGAGTTCTACTATATGGCAGTGGTCGGTAAGAGTCATCCATAGTGTCTGCAGGGTGGCACTGGGACTTAGCAGATCTCGGTTTCTACCCTACCGAGAATGTACATTGCAATGCTAGTTCATCAACTAGTTTATTAATACACCACTCTAACCTAAATTATCTATATTAACTCCTGCATCCCGTAGTGCATTTAGAAACAGTGCCGGGACTACCCTGTTGCTTATTGTATTGCTGATTCTATTGGACCTACGTGCAGCCTTCAACGTGATTGACCACTCAATCCTACTTAAAACACTAGAGAATAAATATGGAGGTTACACTAAATTTGATTAAATACTATCACAGTGGCAGTTCTTGGAATTAATTGCTAAAACACTGTCCGAAGCAAAGTGTCTGAGATATTGAGTTCCTCAAGGTGCGGCGTTAGTGACATTCTTCTTTAATATTTGCACAAGATCTCACTAAAGTTATTGGTAAACCGCAATACAGCCTATTTACAGATGATACACAACTATATCTTAAATCTTTATCAGGGAGCATTGCAAGTTAGTGCAGAATGTATATCGGATATTAAGTTGCGGATGAATAAACATTTCATGAAAATGAACTCTGATTAATCGCTAACGATTATTTGGCAGAATTGGCATCACAATACAGGCCCGCGCGAGATCTCCGTTCTACAAATCAACATATTTTACTAGTTACATAATATCGTGTCGGTCAGTGTCAGTCTGTGTTGTATATCGCTTATTGCGCTCCTTAATGTGTGTTTATTATATATTGTACTGTCCCTTTTACTTCCGACTTTAACTCAATTCTTACGATAAATAAATTCCACTGCAACTGGTTTGCGTTCTTGAGTATATATATATATATGTAATATCATATTTAACACTACGGAGTTAGAGCTTTCTCCCCCACTCCATGAATAATTAGATCCCCACAGGGACTGGAGAAAGCAGAACAGGCTCTACTGCTGTCCGTAATAAATTTACCTTCATAGAAGATTTGATTAGTAGTGTAATTATTAGATGTAATGCAGACCATTGCTAATGCATTGCTTTTTTCCTTCGTATGAAGAAGTCTTCAACAGCAGATATCGGAATCCACAACCGCTTATTTTAGAACGTTAAATTAGTCCGCAAAGTTTATTGGAGTTTTCCCATTTCTGTTATACAGTATCTCTATTTCTACTACCCCAACTGCACAATTTCGTCTTATTCATAAATATAAATAAAAAATGATAAAATAACCTTTGTAGGAACCCTTCATTGTGTCAAGTACAAGGCACACATCTCCAACCAGACATTATATAACATTGGAGGTGTCTCATTGGTACCTCTAAGCTTGACACTAGCTTGCATGATATTACTTTCGCCGTGAGGACCAGCCAGTGCATAATCTTCATTGATACGTATCTTAAAGGACACTGGGCTTGAAGATGCGGATGATCTAGCAAATGTCATGGGTGAAAGGGGGTTGTGGCGGTGCAACTTTGTCGATAAGCCGGCACAGCATTCTTAATATATTATTGAATATTGTTCGCGCTTTCAGACCTTTGGCAGTTTAACCCACCAAATTAAGATGTCTTCTAGATATTAAATCGGTTTTTAGTCTATGACAAGTATTTGATTCACTACACTAGTCGAAACCAATCTGTGCGCGATCATTCACCCGCTGGATATTCCCGGGAGATTGGGTTCGACGGTTTAATTTTATTGCTATGTAAGCCTAATGTATTATTCGACTGACAGTATTATATAATCTCTGACAATATTATTTACCTTCGGGAATATTAACAGTTCCTTTAGGACGTGGCGCTCTATCTATATAAACAGAGTTATGACTTAAACTACTCACAACGATATGGCTTAGTTACAATTCACATATATGGCGCATTCTTTAGGAAATGCTTCGTTATCAGTCTCACTCATACACAATGCTGCACAATACTGCACACTGATCTGCCGATCTTCACTGATTTTAGTCACATATAAAAGGAACACGGACCGAATCATGTAGGGTCTATCAAATAACATTAGATTCACTTCAAACCACTCAACATAGGTCGCAATCATTTATCTGTAACCTTTCTCTCTTACCTTCGGTATATCAAGAATATTGGGTTTTCGGGGTTATTTGTCGTTATTCCAAATATAATAATTCATCAACCATATTATGAAGAACTGACAGTAAATAGCAGTATAACAATATAAAAGTATGCACAGTGTTACACAGTATGCAGTGTATGCAGTACTGCAGTATGCAGTATGCAGACATCAGACATCAGTTTGTTATGATAACGGATATATGTCCTTATAATTAAGCCTACTAGTGTAAGACTAAAAACTGAAAACACGGAGGTGCCAAAAGCCGGTTCTTAGGCTCTGGGCAAAACATAACACTGAACTACTGAGTTTCTGTATACACCTCCAACACAGAGACAACAAACGCTCTGATTGGTCAACCTGAACAACGAGAGAACAAAGAACAAAGAAACGTCGACGTGGCAATATCAGCTGCTAGCCGTCGTCATGGTAGCGACACTGTTTTCAAGAGTATCGAGCTTTTACGTCACGGAATTACGGATTATGTCCTCTAAAGTACAAATACAGAAGAAATAGCTTTTATGTCCGCTAAAACACCAGTACAGCAAGGACACGGCCTTTTTATGCCTGGTAAACCAACTACAGAGTATTTTACGGGAAAAATAAGGAAAAATAACCGGACAATTCAGCAAAAGCTTTTACACCGCTCCCAGAAAATGGGATTTTCAGTCTATAAAATATAAAAATCACAGTTTCTAAAACATAAAGATACTCTAAACAGTTAGTCTTTCTTACGCAGACGGCGTTTACGCAGTTTTTTTGAGGCTAGCAAGAGTCTTTTTCTCTTTGGGGGGAGCCACTTTACTAGGAGGGCCATAACTCCTGGGTGAAGGGTGCAATATGATTGCATCAGAAGGTGTAGGATTGTGGTCGAGGTATCCGCCGTTTCGATATGCTTCTCCTCGAGCTGATTTTCCTCCGCTCGTAGCTGGATACGTTCATCCAAAAACTCTCGCAGAGAATAGGATCGTCCAAGTTCGATAACTTCTTAGAGATTCTGGATTTCCCAATCGAATTGAGATAAGGCCAATTCGTTTATCGATTGGACTTACTGTTATAACTTACGTTTATCTGAACAAACGCAGGTTTCTTTTTTGATCTTTATAGAATAGCGTTTAACTCGTTTCGTACAACGCTCTCCTTCACCTTGATGAGGGGTTGTATCGCGTTAAACGGGGACGACCATACGGTTGGATAGTGATATTAGGTGTCTGCGTCACAATCCGGCTAGGTAAGATGGGCGGCTAGCTAGAAATCACTGTCGGAGTGTTACCGATTAATTGTTAGGGTAGCACTAGATCTTTGAACAGTGAATACAGTCCGCGAGGATCCGCGACACCACCAGGATCGCAGGTCTGAGGTCCAACTAAGGAATGAGGAGGTTTGACCGAGTATTCCGGGACTCTGATCGTAGGTTTACTCCAGGATCGTTCGAGCCGAGTGAGCATAGGTGATACGTCAACAAGTTTCGGTTTACGTGGATGTTTATGTCTTTCCGTTTATTAGTTGGGTCTAGGGCATTTATCGTAATAATACCAAAGACGCACGTCTGGTAGGGTAAACGCGGGTGATATTTATTTGTTGTTACAATGCTTCTATCAAGAATTCCAAATATACGTTGGAGTTACCGCGTCCATTTGTTTCTTTAGTGTCTTTTCTTTCGAGTCGATTTCGAATAGAATTTTCGCATTCGAATTTCAGTTTATGGTTCCGACTCCGCTGGGCAGGATATATAGTCGACATAGTCCGTATTGTGTAAATCGATAGGATGACCAGTAGTTAAGAAGCCCATATACGTACCATTACGCCGCGTATATCGAGCAGCGAATTTTCTATAGTCCAACTCGCGCGAGCTGCTCTTGGGACATTGGCGGTTCGATATAACGACCATCGTCCTCCGCAGCAGTTGGACTAACGTCGCCGCGTATTAAGCTATCAACAAACGCTTGTAAAAGTAGAGTATATCGCTCCCCGATACCAAGACCATCTTCTATCAACTCCGTCATATCTGCTATATATGAGTTTATCCATATTATAATGAGTCCACATTTAGGCGAGCGGGCGTCGCTGCCTACCCCAATCAACCCCCGGACAGTACGAGATCCTCAGCGCCGATGTGTCGTCGCCGCTGTACTTTCGCCAACGACGTAGCCGCACAACGACAACGACAACCGGCACAAGTCACTCGACTGTCCGTCCCAAAGGCTTAGATGTACTTCAGGTTTTCCTTGGAGAGTTAGGTTACTTTTACGATTGCGACTAGCTACTGTAAACACACCTTAGCAGTAACATTCACCTATAAACTCACAAATACCACACAACTGGTCACAACTACGCACATTCGGGCCATTTGTCCGTTAGTCAATGCCTTCCAGAATGTCACTGTATTATTATGTATCCTTGGATACTAGTAGTGCGCTATTTATTCCCTATGCTATTCAATGGGACAAGCTTTCTATTGTTCTTTTAACTCAATTCTAATTCTAGCGTGGTTGTTGCTATGGTGACATTATGCAAAGCTAGCGGTAGAATTAGGGTAATTCCAATGCATACAGATCTGGGATGTTATTTAATAGTATTCTTTAATAGTCAATGTTCTGTTTTATACATGACTTTATGAATTTTATCGGCTATTGACTATGTTTGGGAGACTTTCGCACACTCATATGCATAATAAGATAAATCTCCGCTCCCTTGATCTATTAATTAATGGAATTTTGGGAATGTTATAAATTGCGTAAAAATGGCAATTTATTAAATTCATTAAAAGGCATGAATTTAAATTTATTCCCTGAAATTTTATTATTTGATAATTAAATGGACATATTTTGATTCTAGAACATGTCTGGGGACACAAGATCCTTAATTCTATGACAATTGTCTTTTTAAGAATATCGGTAAATGCTACGATATCTTAATTGACTAGAATTGTTGAAGGATCTGAATTTTACAGATTTTGATTTATTAGATTTGCAAATATTAAATAATTAATATTTGAGATGGGCACCGATTTATTCCAGAACTTGTCTGGGGACGTTAACCACTGATTCTAGAATTTGTCTTTCAAGTATATCGGTGGGTGCCGCGATATCTTAATCGACTAGAATTACAGATGGTCAAAGGGTTTAAC
Organism: Nemertoderma westbladi; assembly: GCA_032718475.1. Lineage (NCBI taxonomy): Eukaryota > Metazoa > Xenacoelomorpha > Nemertodermatida > Nemertodermatidae > Nemertoderma > Nemertoderma westbladi. Next base: position 11,199 of record JAUCBJ010004661.1, read on the forward strand.
AGATTTATTTTGCGTGATACGCTACTGTTAAAGGGACATCACGCTACTATATGTATTATTTAATATACGGTATGAGAGCAATATCGCACGAAGCAATGTCAGTGTGAAGAGGCAAGTCGTTTCCAAGGTCTACCCAGAGCTTGGTTTAGCCGAGACACGAGGATCTGAACTTTGCATTCCTAATACTCTGCCTACCAATAATACTTAAATATAGTAGTGGCTTTATTGTACTTTAATAAGTACAGACATTTCATCTTACTGTAGTTACGTATTTATAATATGATACGGACAGTAAGGAAGGAGAAAAAGAATTATTTCTTGCCGTCGCATTAAATATAATATATACGTAATTAAGTAATAAACGCGAATATATATTGCACTAATCTACTAAATAATCGCTAAAATAACATTCTACTGAATAAAATTAAAGAAAACGATTATAATAAAATTACATAGTAATACATACAGAAATATAAAAATAATAAAATAATATAAAATAATAGAGTCACACACCCACTCCATATGTTGTTACGTTATGGAGTCCCTAGATGTTTGAAGGATTAGGGAGGTGGTCGTGGGAAGAGAATCTTGCCTTCCACAGTTTCCGGAGAGTCCTCCATTCCCTTCCGGTAAACACAAACGACCGACTGGGTGATTGAGTCGCTGCATCCCGAATACAATTCCAGGTTTCCTCTTCGTCCTGGAATAGTGACGATAGAAACATCGCTCTAAGTACACGACGGCCTTACAAAGCCGATTCCAGGAGCTATAGTGGTCCGTCGCTCTCTGCAGGAGAGGTGAGAGTCCCTGCGAGACGTCTGATGTTCCAGAGCTCCAATCGCTCTCTCTGATCTTCATGAAGGATCCACTCGCGGTGGGGAGGCCCAGATCCACGGCGTCGTCCCTGGCAACATGTAATACCGACAGATCTATCCCGGGTTCAAATAACTCCGATCCACCCGTCCGGGTTTCAGGTTCGACTTTCTCCGCTCCCTTGGCTGGTCTAATCTCAGTCGGAGTAAGATGGGGAGGCCATTCATTCTCCTTACTCAGGAAGTCGGGTTCGCCTAACCGGTCTATAGTATCTGTCAGTTCTTGAGGAGTTGCTCCTCTGGAAGCGATGTCCGTTGGATTAAACTTCTTGGGGCAATATCTCCATTGATCTACATTGGAGCTAAGATTGTCATTATCTGAGGAGTGTGGTGTTCCCTCAGTTGGGTCGTCTCCCTCACTAGTATCATCTTCCCATTCACTCACCTGGCGGACGCGATCTTGAAGCAGTCTTTCCCTGAGCGTTCTTCGGGAAGGTCCAGTAAGGTACCAACCTACTCTAGTTCTTACCGCATAGGTCTGTAGTGGCTGCGGTTGAGCAGGCCGTTTCTCTAATGTCTCCAGCGCCTCATGCGCGTTTTGGCCGATGAGTATTTGCACTCCAGGATAATCAGTCTGGAATCGAGGTATGTTAAGATGTTGGATGCTCTCATCCTCGTCCCAATTATAAAGGTCTGCTTGAGTAGTAGCGAAGTTCTTTATAGCCACCATTTTCACTGACCTGATGCTATGTTCTCCTAGTTCGTCCTGGGGGGTGGACAACTCACCTATATAATAGTCGGCAGCTACAGTAGAATTCCAAACCTGCATGATCCCTGACATGTTTAGCTTGGTTCGGAACTTGGGTTGTCCAGCAAAGATGACTTCGGCTAGTTCTTTATCGATGAATGTTCCTGTGCTACCGGAGTCCAGGAGGGCGTTCACTATATAGCTCTTCTGAGGTCCGTGGACCCGTAACTGGACTACAGGAAATTCTCGGATTCCTATATTGGAAGTTGGCGCTTTCCAAGATGGTTGTTGATCGGAAGTAGTTAAGGTAAGGTCGCTGTCTGTGTCTTTCTCATACACGAGTGCTCGATACACTGCGGTGGTGTTTATTAGGTAACAGGATTCGTTTTGGTCGGAGAACTCGTCCGTATAGAATCCTTCCATCTCAGATTGATCAGTGTCGTTCACATCACTGAATTGGACATGTAGTTCGGACTCACTTACCTGACTCGGGCTGTTTCGTTCGAATTCCGTGTGCAACAAGATATGATGTTTTGCGCCGCACTTTGCACACCTTGCGTCGGAGTTACAGGTTCGCCGTTGGTGTCCTCGTCTGAGGCAATTATAACACAACCGCTTATCCCACATGACTTCACGTCTATCCTTTAGTGATTTCCTCAGGAATTTATCACACGCATTTAAACGGTGGGGCCCGTCGCACAGCACACATTTCGGCTTGATGTTACTTACTTTAACCTGTGCTATGTGGTGCACACTTGTTCTTTCCTCGGGCTTTCTCACCTGAATTCTTTTAGGAGACGTAGGAAGGGTTTTTTGTACCGGTTCCCTTCTGTCATTGGGTCGAGACTCGGATTTACTTACCTGATCTTTAGGCATTTTATTGACATAATAAGATCTGTCAGTGTCTTTCCCGCTGTCCTCTCCTTGAGAAGTTTGGCTTTCACCGTCGTCGGTATAACATACTGGTGTTACCCTTCTCCTAGAAACGGGTTTCTCACTTACCTTGTTTTCCAATGTCTTCTCTCTGGACTGCCTTAGGAGCTGTAATTTCACTTCTCTATCTAAGAATGACATGAGATCAGTCATGGTAGGGTCTCGTCGTTGTTGTTCCATCATATATAACACCTTCTTGTCCCAGCGTGTACCTACTCCACCCTTGGGCAAAGTAGATGCTAAGGCTCCTACAACCATAGAATTCTGGTATTCATGAGACTTACCTAACCAATCTAGTTGTCTACAGATCTCCTGAATCTCATCGGAAAACTCTATAATCCCGCTGCTAAGAAACTTTCGGGGCGCCATTAATTTCGCATATAAATACCTAGCTATGTTAGTCTTATTACCATACCTGATGTTTAGTGTATCCCAAACTTGTCTTAATCCATCTGGATGTCCAATAAATTTTAACGCCATTGACTTGGGAGGTCCTTCCAAACATTCGATGAGGAATCTAAGTTTCTCTCCGTTAGATAGTACAGAGTTCTGTATGTTATCTTTGTAATATTCATTAAAAGGTAACCATTTCATCTCATCTCCATTGAATTTGACTATCTCTCCCACCTTCACCGCTTGCCGGGCTTCGGTTCTAGCCATTTGACGCGTAAAACTTTCTTGGGCCATCGTGTTATTTAATATCGAGTTATCGGTATATAAATTTCTCGGATTATGATCAACTCTATAGGGAATGTCATTATCAACAGGCATATAATTACCCTTAATAGGGTTCACTATAGGAGTTTCGACTTCGCTAGCAGTATATATGCGTGTAGGCTCCACACCTTGCGCATGAGATACTTCAGACCTAACAGGTTGACACATTGTTACTGAGGGTGGTGGTATACCCTTTTGGGTATTTACTAATTTATCGCGTTCGAGCGCGATACTTTGCTGCACTTCTTGCAACTCTAGCCTACTTTCCCTCACTGTTCCCTTTAAATGTTGGACAGTCCCTTCCAACTCTCGGACCTGTTGGGAGGAGCGTATCCGATTCTCCTTCATCTCTCCTAGGAGAATATCCATCCCCCGCCGTCTCTCGTCTACCCAATCAACCGCCGAAACGGGATCCGCCAACGTCGTAGCGGGCAAACGAGGGACAACGGGCGACAAATTTGGAATATTTCGCTCGGGGTCCAGGACCTGAACTGTCTCCTGGGCAGTTCTACGGGGCACAGGTAGCTTAGTGCTATGCAGAGGGAATTTATAGGTAGCTTCAGGGAGCACAGGTGTATCTATTACCGAAGGGGTGATTTCAAGAACAGGCCTAATTATTTCAGGCTCATCTACTATAGTAGGGAGTCTTTCTATTTTAATTATTTGGTCTGTGGGTTCTGTACTGCCTAAGTTGGTGTTATTTAGTTGCCTTCTAACAGCTGGAGGCAAATCAGGCAATTTCTGACGGTGGAATGTTCTTTTACGTCTGCTTAGACGAGATCTATTTCCTTTGCCTTCAGTATCGGTGGTATCGCCTTCTTCAGATGATGTATATCCCTGTCTTTAGGGAGTAGATCGATTCATCATCTGCATATTACTAGCTGTTAACTGTTTACTGAAGTCGTCTTGCTTCTCTTGAAGATTTTCCAACTCCAGTTGGGTGATCTCTTCAGCCGCTCTCCGTTCTGCTTCCGCCACCGCTGCCGCTTTTGCCTCTGCCGCTGCCGCTTTTGCCTCTGCCTCGGCTTCTGCTGCTGCCGCTTTTGCCTTTGCCGCTGCTTCTGCCAAGGTCGCTTTTGCCTCTGCCGCTGCTTCTGCCAAGGTCGCTGCTATTTTCTTTTTGTCTTCTATAAGTTTTTTCTTTACTTGCTCTTCTTGAACTCTATTGATGCGGAGGAGTTCATCAAATTTAGCTTGGTTCGCCGCTAACATTTCCGCATCAATTGCGTCCAGCACAAGCTTGGTTCCTTCACTATTAGGGCTAAGCCCCTCCAGCCTTCTCCTCAACTCTTCATCTCCCACAAAGCGTTGATAGTCTGACAGATAGATGTCAATGGCATCTCTCTTTCGCGGCCCCTCCGCTGTCCCTTCGCTTTCTTCTTGAGAAGAAGTGGCGTCTTTTGATTCTTCATAGGTTGGCCGTTCATCATAAACCGTATCCGCCATCTTCGCTCCGCGTTCGGGCGTCCGCTCAACAGTATCCGAACTACTGGAGCTCTCGGGCCGCTGAGAACTAGGTTCTTGGCTAGGAGGTGGCTGCTGTTTGGCAGCTGCTTCTTGATCCCGCTTAACTTGGGCCCGAGTACCGATGATAGACCTACGGCGCTTCACTAACTTCGCGAATTGCGAAATTGCTTCTACTAACCTAGGTTCTGACACAGCTACTGTAGGGGTTGTCTTTCTTACAGTAGGAGGGGTTTCAGACCTCGGTCTGGGATTCTCTATACTCCTATCTGATAAACAGACTGTTGTTTCTAGGAGACTATCTGACAGAGTTTGCCTTGTGTCAGACATGTTTGTTTGTACAGTTGGATGCCTACTGCTATATTACAGTCTAAGCAAGTCTAGTAATTCAGTATTAACTGCTAGCCTAGTAATTAATTACCGATACTGCTACTCAGCGTAGCGTGATATATATAATATATTAGAATACCGGTATGCTTATAGTATATATAAGTATTATTACAGACTAGTTTTATCACAGAATACCGGTATAATTTTAGCACAAATATATATAAATATATAATAGGCCTATCGGGAATACCGGTATACAGCTTACAGTTTGTAGCATATATAAGTATAATTCTGTACTAGAATTAATTATAAAGTACCGGTATAATTTCAGCCTAAATTTATAGAAATAAAGATAATAGGCCTATCGTAAATACCGGTATGTCAATTATTTTAAATAACTGAATTTCTGAATTTTAAGGGTTACTTGGTTACCTTAACTTACTTTATTGCCGTTATTTAAGCAGTAGTCCAACTGATATTGAGACCTAATTGTTGTATGGCAGGCCTACTATTTATAAATCGTTTGAGTTGATTTATAATATATATATACCCGTTTAATGGGTTTTGTCAATATTTGAAATAAATGTTATTATTTCTGGGGAGTAATCACTACACAAAGCGGTGCGCTTTCAGTGAAGTGTTACTTATAGGACACTAAAACAAATAATGCTAATTTACCTAAGTTACTTAATACTACAAATTACGTACAATTCGGGTGAGATTACAATCTCTAAATAAACACAAAAATTTACAAAAACACAAAATACGAATTTTTAGGGTAATTTTACAAGAAGTCTACAAACCAGCCTAACAAAGGGTTAGAAATCTGGTTATTACAACGTACAGGGTACTACGGTATTTGAAAATAATAAGTAGTAGTAAATACACTGCGTTGTCCAGATAGGAAAATACCACCGCCTGACGACCTATAGCCGTATCGCTATAGGTTCTACGTTATGTATCACGGAGTGTTCCTACCTAGAAGTTAATAGAGCTAATCGAACGTGCCTATCAACCACTTTACAACACAAATATAATGGCTACACTAATTACTCTCGGAAAGCACTGTACACTAAACCCTAAATTAGGTACGAGTACTTGTACAACATATAATCTGTAGTTAAATATACTTGAACAGCTAAAAGAACCACGGCATCTGCTGGAGTGACCGATGCACAAAATCACCAGTCTTTACCTACGCCAAGCAGCCCGTGTAGTACCGGGGTTAATTTAACTATAGCGGCATGTATAACAAACACAATTACTGTAGGAACAAACTTGGGGAATGAATGTTGCGAATAATCGCATAAACTCTGAATAATAAATATTACGCTACGCGTACAAACTACTCAAACAAAATGCAGACCGAACACTGACAGACTACTATCAAGCCTAAATAAACTACAGGACATGCAGACTCCGAAATAATTAGGTAGTATGCGTTCTAAACCAGTAGTACGACTTATTCTTTAGTTGGGGGTTTACCTTACAGCATTCGCTGCCCCTACTTCCTAACCGTTCTTTATCGGACAAGTGATCTACACACGCTGCAATCCGTTCAGACCTAATAACAGCCAGACAACTATCCAGCCTACAAATTATCTAAATAAATATTATACGCTACCCGTACAGACTTACACAAACAAAGTACAGACTCAACGATGGCAGACTACTCTCAAGCCTAAATAAACTACAGGACATGCAGACTCCGAAATAATTAGGTAGTATGCGTTCTAACCCAGTAGTACGACTTATTCTTTAATTGGGGGTTTACCTTACAGCATTCGCTGCCCCTACTTCATAACCGTTCTTTATCGGACAGATGATCTACACACACTGCAATCCGTTCAGACTTAACAACAATCAGACAACAGCTCAGCCTACAAATTGTCTGTACAATCTGATCAGGCTTACACGCCTTCTGTTCAATACTGGCCTACAAACAAATAAAACTTGACAGAAATAAGTAAAATCTCAATAAAAACCAGGCGTCCCCGATTAATTATTAAGACCTACCGGCATATATAATCAAATCGAATAATACTGCTGTACTTATACGGGAAGTACCAGTTAGGACAGTTAGGCCTACCGACCTACTGAAGTACCGATTCTGGCAGTTGGACCTACGGACCTACGGCAGTACCGGTTCTGACAGTTGGACCTACTGACCTACTGAAGTACCGTTCAGGTTTACCGGTTGACCGGTACTTTCAACTTTATTGCTTACTGCAATAAAGAAGCTATATCCGTTATTGTTCGCGCTTTCAGACCTTTGGCAGTTTAACCCACCAAATTAAGATGTCTTCTAGATATTAAATCGGTTTTTAGTCTATGACAAGTATTTGATTCACTACACTAGTCGAAACCAATCTGTGCGCGATCATTCACCCGCTGGATATTCCCGGGAGATTGGGTTCGACGGTTTAATTTTATTGCTATGTAAGCCTAATGTATTATTCGACTGACAGTATTATATAATCTCTGACAATATTATTTACCTTCGGGAATATTAACAGTTCCTTTAGGACGTGGCGCTCTATCTATATAAACAGAGTTATGACTTAAACTACTCACAACGATATGGCTTAGTTACAATTCACATATATGGCGCATTCTTTAGGAAATGCTTCGTTATCAGTCTCACTCATACACAATGCTGCACAATACTGCACACTGATCTGCCGATCTTCACTGATTTTAGTCACATATAAAAGGAACACGGACCGAATCATGTAGGGTCTATCAAATAACATTAGATTCACTTCAAACCACTCAACATAGGTCGCAATCATTTATCTGTAACCTTTCTCTCTTACCTTCGGTATATCAAGAATATTGGGTTTTCGGGGTTATTTGTCGTTATTCCAAATATAATAATTCATCAACCATATTATGAAGAACTGACAGTAAATAGCAGTATAACAATATAAAAGTATGCACAGTGTTACACAGTATGCAGTGTATGCAGTACTGCAGTATGCAGTATGCAGACATCAGACATCAGTTTGTTATGATAACGGATATATGTCCTTATAATTAAGCCTACTAGTGTAAGACTAAAAACTGAAAACACGGAGGTGCCAAAAGCCGGTTCTTAGGCTCTGAGCAAAACATAACACTGAACTACTGAGTTTCTGTATACACCTCCAACACAGAGACAACAAACGCTCTGATTGGTCAACCTGAACAACGAGAGAACAAAGAACAAAGAAACGTCGACGTGGCAATATCAGCTGCTAGCCGTCGTCATGGTAGCGACACTGTTTTCAAGAGTATCGAGCTTTTACGTCACGGAATTACGGATTATGTCCTCTAAAGTACAAATACAGAAGAAATAGCTTTTATGTCCGCTAAAACACCAGTACAGCAAGGACACGGCCTTTTTATGCCTGGTAAACCAACTACAGAGTATTTTACGGGAAAAATAAGGAAAAATAACCGGACAATTCAGCAAAAGCTTTTACAAATATATTATATGTAATGCAGCTGCAATGCCGCATGCCGATTGTAGTAGTATTAGTAGGAACCCTTATCATAATCATACATATGAATTAATGTGAAAAAAGTGGTTGACTTTAAAAACAAACAGGCAGTATAATAGTAGCAGTCAAATGTATTATTAAAACACTTATACTAATCAACACTAATTTAACCATAACACCAATAATAAATTATACACTAATCAAATAACCAATCAGCTTTAACTAAAACACTTTAACCTAACCAATAAACTGTAAATGAATGTAACAGATAATCAGCTCAATTATATATAATGCTTATATATTTTAAATTGGAAATCAATTTAAAACAAAAATCACCATTTTGGCCAAATGGCCAATGGAATTTTTGTAACTTAAATTCACATTTATAACTATATATAAATAATGATAAAACGGATTTCAAAGAAAATAATATCGAATAATATCAAACCCGCTATCAAACCCTCCATATTGTAAATTATTTAAAATTATTAAATAAATTATATAATATACAAAAGGGATAGGGGGATATTATCTTTTAAATAATGTATATGTCAGCTGTAACCTAACTGTTACTATTCTATATGACTAAATATTGTATGTCTGCTGTAACCTAGAAACTGTTACTATTCTATATAACTAAATAATGTATGTGTCTGCTGTAACCTAGTAACTGTTACTATTCTATATAAATAAATCAAAACTGCTATTTTGTGTTTCAAAAACAAAGTTAAACTTCAATAAGGTAACCTTTAAGAATGAAAACAAAAGACCAATCGGTATATATTAGCAGAAAATTGAATACGGCGGCCCAGCAAGGGAAAGAAACACAAGAAAATGTAGTATAGCATGCATGTACAGTATGTGTAAATAATATCTAGAGCAAAAAATATAAGCACTACAAATCATATACCAACTAAAATGTATGTAAATCCAAATAAAACAGGTACCGAACTAATAATTCTACACAAATGAAGTTCATATTTATTCTGAGTACTATCCTTCGGACTCTAACTGACACAACATCTTCTTTACACAGTGAAGACTCCAAGGCAGACAGCTATCATACCAATACTGATAGCGGCTGTGGTTGCAGCTCCGCTGCCACGAGTAGATGCAGTCGTGGTACTAGATGTATCACCAATGCAGACGTACCTACCGTGTGCGCCTTTGTTTTTGTAGGTTGTAGTGCCAGTTTTGCATTCACATTTTTGGGAGCCAGTAACGAGAGTTTTGAAATCTTTTGCTTCACTGCCAGTGGCGGCGTTGGTGAATGCGCATTGAGTTAAGTCTCTCGGCGCCTCGCATTTCAACCTAATGGTGAGAATAAAAGAAAAAGCTCAATAAAAATAATAACCGTAAATATTGTTTAGTTATTAATTACAGATTACCAGTATTAAATAATAAGCAATATTACAAATATGTGAAAGGGGGGGTGGGTAATTTGACGCAAATCTTATCTCGGTGTTACAATTATCAATTACGGGAAACGAACAGGTTACAGTGTCACATGATTCTAACAAAACAATAAACTAATGCCAAAGGAGTTAGTTTCCTCCTTGGTGTAGTGGCTGCATTGAATTCACATCTCCCGTAGGTCGTGGGTTCGATCCTCACATGGGCCAGGGCAGTTTTCGTTTCGGCACGAATGTTTTAAAGGGACCAGCCAGTGCGCATCTCTGCCTTACATAAGTAAATGGTAGCTAAATAAGTCCTGGAGTTTCCTCTGGGGAGTAAAGTTCTGGGGGGACCGCACTGGAAATAAGTCGTCAGACTTTGTGCGTAATCCCTGGCCTAGCGGCCGAAGAAAATTTACTTTTACTTTACTTTTCTCCATAGTTGTCGCAATTTCGTTTCTCTGCAGTTTCTCTGAAAACTGGAGTTTCATCTGGGGGGACCGTATTGGAAAGGTTATGGTGCGTTAGGTCCTGGCGCTTTAGGTCCTGGTAGCATTAGGTCCGTGGCATTAGGTCCGTGGCGTTAGGTCCCGGTAGCGTTAGGGCCGTGCCATTAGGTCAGTAGGTCCAGTCTGCCTCCAAAACCAGGCAGGTTAGTAAAGGAGCAGGATACAGAGGCGAGTTAAAAGGAACCAAAACAATAAACGAGAGTTAGGGACATTGTAGAATAGATTAATAGACAATCAACAGTCAGATATATGCTATAGGACCTAACGCTACATGACTTAATGCACCAGGATCTAAAAAAAAGGCTGCTGCAAAGAGCATTAAGACCAATCGTGCCAGTGGAGTAGATGGTGTTCCCCCTGAGGTCTTTAAAATACCTGAGTGTTTAAAGCTCATCTATCAAATCATAGTAGACATGTACCGAACAACAAGAGTCCCACAAGAAATGAAAACAAATAAGTTGGTGCCAGTTCCCAAGAAGGGGCACCTAACACTCTATGGTTCTTTTCGGGGAATCTCATTGATCTCGATTGCTGCAAAGCTATACAATAGGATTCTATTAAATCGCATCAGGGATCCCATTGAGAGACTGCTCCGTGGAAATCAGAATGGGTTCCGTAAAGGTCGTGGGACCATGGAGCCCATTTTGGCACTTAGAAGGATAATTGAAGAGTTATCAAAAAAGAAAGACAGGCATCTGGCTGTTATCTTTGTTGACTTCTTCAAGGCCTTTGATTCAGTCTCTCGCTCACGTATGTTCAGCATACTTTCATTATATGGGATTCCTGATGAAATTATTGCAGCAATCAGATCAGTATACGATGGTTCGACAACATTTGTGTCTACTGTTGATGGTGACACAGAACCATTTGAAGTGTTATGGGGCGTCCTCCAAGGACACACACTTGCACCATTCTTGTTCATTATTGTGGTTGACTATGTTCTACGCATGTCCTTAGATCATTATAATGATGATGGGGTGATGATAACTCCACCAACTGGCTCCAGAAGTCGAGGAAATCCTGCCAAGTACCTAACTGATCTAGACTTTGCTGATGACTTAGGAGTACTCTCAGAATCATTAGAGGGAGCCCAACGGCTCCTCAGCTCATTAGAACATGCTGCTTCTAGTGTTGGTCTTTTTACTAGAAAGGCATTTCCTAAAGGAAATGCAACCACGAAGCTAAGGAAAATTAAACACACTTTGACTCATCACTTCATTGCTTTACAGAGTTAAGAGGCATATGCCTTAAAAACTCATATTACAATGGCAACCGGAATTTTCTAGAACTGCTGAGGATTACATTAAGATCCGGTTTGTGGTTCCAGGTGACACATACTTCAATTCAGTTTCATTGAGTAGTTAATGTGTAAAACAAAGTATTTAATTGTTAAAACGTCTGTTTGTAGTGGTTGTCATGGAAATTAAATTGGATTAAATTGTAAATTGATTGTAAATTAAATTGGATGCGTAATTAGTGATATAGTGAGGGTAGGGATTGGTCCCAAGTCGTAATACCTTAATGTTATGCTTCAAATAACCATTTTATAAATTTGAACATCTGTTTGGCATGGTTGCCCTGGTAACTGGATTTTCTAATTAACCTCAATCAGCTCGACTATTGTCCTTATCATTGAGTTGAGAAACCCCAAGTTTATATCTATTGCGGTTATTCTATAAATAGAGTTATGAATATAGACTTGAATGATATAATCTGTAATAAACTCCAGTTACCACGGTAACTAGATATTTCTGGAATGTTTTTTAGTTTCACTAAAAGTTCCAACTAGTGGTCTAGTTAACACATAACCAGTTTCGTAAAATTTTATAGCGAAGTCTATGTCCAAATTAGTAATTTTTGTATAAAATCATCTGTTTCAGCGGTTGTCATGGTAACTGCAAAATAGAACAATCAAATTCGGACGCAGAATAAGTTATATAGTGGGGGTAGGGGTTGGTCCCAAGTCATAACACCTTAACCTTAGGCTTCAAATTAACATTTTATAAATTTTAACATCTGTTTAGCCCGGTTGCCAAGGTAACTGGATTTTATATTTAACCTCAATCGGCTCTGCTATGGACCTTATAGTTGAGTTGAGAAACCCCAAGTTTATATCTATTATAGTTTTCCTACAAATAGAGTTATAAATATTGACTTGAAATACATAGACTTTTTTCTAAGTCCGTTGCCATGGAAACCAGATTTTTCCTGGATATGAGACCCATCCCACACGACGCGCCTTGATGAGTAGTATATACATGCAAAATTTCAGGGTACTTTTAAAGGCTAGTTTTTTCCCCGACCAAAAAACACTAAATCTGCCTCACACAAGTAAAATAGCCCACTATGAATAGACCATCTCAGCTAAGGAAAATCTTTCTTAGCGAAAGTAGTTGATTTTCCTTAGCTTCGTGGATTAACTCCAGAAATACCACAATTCTGACAGTTAACTTTGAAAGTCCTCAGCAAGTCTCTGATCGGATGAGCATAAGCTCAAAGGATGGTATGCTTGTGCATGTGGACGACTTCTGTTACCTGGGATCATGGATCCGGAAGTCAGGTGAGGACCTTCGAATACATAAGGGAAAGGCATGGGAAGCCTTGAATAGGCTTTCCAGGATTTGGAAGTCACCGAGAATTAATCGGAAACTTAAGGTCCGATTATTTAGAGCAGCAGTAGTTCCAGTACTCCTCTACGGGAATCCATGCTGGGCTCTAACTGCTGAGGACACCAAATCTCTGGATGGCACATTCACAAGAATGCTACGCCGGGTTCATTGTGTCAAGTACAATGCACACATCTCCAACCAGACACTATATAACATTGGAGGTGTCTCATTGGTTCCCCCAAGCTTGACACTAGAACAAAATCGCCTCCGCTTTGCAGGACATTGCTTTCGCCGTGAGGACCAGCCAGTGCATAATCTTGTACTTTGGCAGCCTCATGGAGTGAATAAGCATGGTGGACAGCCCATGACTTTCTTGAGACGCATCTTAAAGGACACTGGCCTTAAAGATGCGGATGATCTAGCAAATGTCATGGGTGATAGGGAGTTGTGGCGGTGCAATTTTGTTGACAAGCCGGCACAGCATTCTTAAAAATGCAGCTGCAATGCAGCATGCCGATCCTAGTAGTAGTAGTAGGATCTAAAGCTACAGGACCTAACGCTACAAGACCTAACGCTACAGGACCTAACGCGCCAGGATCTAAAGCTACAGGACCTAACGCTACAAGACATAACGCTACAGGACCTAACGCGCCAGGACCTAAAGCTACAGGACCTAACGCTACAGGACCTAAGGTATACCGATTTGGACTTAAAGCTACTTTCCCATTGGAAATAAGTCGTCACACTTTGTGCGTAATCCCTGGTCTAGCGGCCAAAGAAAATTTACTTTACTATTACTTTAATGGAACAGGTTATAGTTTTAATTTGGGCTGTCATTTGCGTCGATTTTCCTCTGGAGAGGGATGAATTTTAATGCGTCGAAAGTCATCGTCGTCACCCCACTCTGAAAAATCTGGGTGTGAAAAACATTCAAATTAATTAATGGGGAAATCACGAATGTAATTTATTTATTTATTTATTTATAATCTCGGACACAAACGATCCATTGTACATACAAGGCAGAACTAACTAAACTAAATTTGAGAAATACAGTGCTCACATTAAAGTAGAATTACACCAAATACGAAAATAAAGGAAATTTAACAATGTATTCCGAATACGATAATTACGTTAAACTTGGATCAAGCACCTTGTGCCACCGATCAATCAGAACAGAGTTCACTGAAAAATTAGTTATAATAGCACCAATTAGCGTATTACCTGAGTTATTTACTCTATTTAACAAGGAAAATATAGATTTGCGCATAATGGCCTTAAAGGTATTTACTCTATTATTAACAAAAATTGTGTCTGCATCGTCACTGCGGGAGTATTTAAACAACAGACGAAAACACATGTTATAGGCTACTTTCACTTGTCGCAAAGTTTGAACACGGAAAATAGACCACAAAGAGCTGCAATATAAACTGTAGCAATAAGTTTTGAACAAACATAGTTTAACACCAAGAGAACACCGAGAGAAATTTCTAACTAACAAATTACCTCGACAAAATAAAGAAGATTTAATTTTATTCATGTCTGATTCATCAGAAAGGTCACAGCTTATGTTCGCGCTTTCAGACCTTTGGCAGTTTAACCCGCCAAATTATGATGTCTTCTAGATATTAAATCGCTTTTTAGCCTACGACAAGTATTTGATTCACTACACTAGTCGAAACCAATCCGTGCGCGATCATTCACCCGCTGGTTATACCCGGGAGATTGGGTTCGACGGTTTAATCTTATTGCTATGTAAGCCTAATGTATTATTCGACTGACAGTATTATATAATCTCTGACAATATTATTCACCTTCGGGGAATATTAACAGTTCCTTTAGGACGTGGCGCTCTATCTATATAAACAGAGTTATGACTTAAACTACTCACAACGATATGGTTTAGTTATAATTAACATATATGGCGCATACTTTAGGAAATGCTTCTTTAACAGACTCACTCATACACAATGCTGCACAATACTGCACACTAATCTGCCGATCTTCACTGATTTTAGTCACATATAAAAGGAACACAGACTGACTCATGTAGGGTCTATCAAATAACATTCGATTCACTTCAAACCACTTTAACATAAGTCACAATCGTTTATCTGTAACCTTTCTCTCTTACCTTCGGTATATCAAGAATATTGGGTTTCGGGGTTATTTATCGTTATTCCAAATATAATAATTCATCAACCATATTATGAAGAACTGACAGTAAATAGCAGTATAAAACAACAACTGAACACTGACTGTTATGAGTTTGCAATTTGTATGACGTAAGTCAGTAGGATGCCGTGTCGTTTGTAGTCCGTTAAAGGATATATGTCCTTATAATTAAACCTACTAGTGTTGAGCTAAAAAGCAGAAAAGCACAAAACACTATAAAGCCGTTCTTTCGTGGCTTTGAAAAACTCGTGACTACTACTCTATACGAGTATACCAACTGCACTTATTCCACGAAGCTCCCGTTCAACACAGAGAAAGAGCAGTGAGATAGGAAAATTTCAGTTCAGTACTCTGTGATAGGTCAAAATCAAGGCTAACTCAAATTCTATTGGGAGATACAAAAACAGGGCTATGACGCAACCTTCCTAGGCTGGTTGGCCGATTAAACAGAGCCCAGATACCTGCGTACCGCAAATCAGCCAATAAGCTGGTAGCTTGCACTATTTTAACTATAGATCCCTTTTTGAGTATTCTAGCGACCGGGGGGGAACTGGCCAGCAAAGCAAACGAACCAGTTATCCCACAAAAGCTTTTACACCGCTCCCAGAAAATGGGATTTAAGTCTATAAAATATACAAAATCACAGTTTCTAAAATATAAAATACTCTAAACAGTTAGTCTTTCTTGCGTGGACGGCGTTTACGCAGTTTCTTGAGGCTAGCGAGAGTCCTTTTCTCTTTGGGGCGAGCCACTTTATGAGGAGGGCTGTAGCTCCTAGGCGAAGGGTGCAATATGATTGCATTAGAAGGTTTGGGTTTACGGTCGGTGTCTCGTCCATTTCGATATGCTTCTCCTCGAGCTGATTTTCCTCCGCTTGTCATGGGATACGTTCGTCCAAAACTCTCGCAAAGAATAGGGTTTTCTAAGCTTGATATCTTCTTTGAGATTCGAGATTTCCCAATCGAACTGAGATAAGGCCAATTCGTTTATCGATTGGACTTACTGTTATAACTTACGTTTATCTGAACAAACGCAGATTTCTTTTTTGATCTTTATAGAATAGCGTTTAACTCGTTTCGTACAACGCTCTCCTTCACCTTGATGAAGGGTTGTATCGCGTTAAACGGGACGACCATACGGTTGGATAGTGATATTAGGTGTCCGCGTCATAATCCGGCTAGGTAAGATGGGCGGCTAGGTAGAAATCACTGTCGGAGTGTTACCGATTAATTGTTAGGGTAGCACTAGATCTTTGAACAGTGAATACAGTCCGCGAGGATCCGCGACACCACCAGGATCGCAGGTCTGAGGTCCAACTAAGGAATGAGGAGGTTTGACCGAGTATTCCGGGACTTTGATCGTAGGTTTACTCCAGGATCGTTCGAGCCGAGTGAGCATAGGTGATACGTCAAACAAGTTTCGCTCGAAACTCCAGTAAATATAACGAGCACAACTGTGTTTAACACAACGTTTCCGTGGATGTTTATGTCTTTCCGTTTATTAGTTGGGTCTAGGGCATTTATCGTAATAATACCAAAGACGCACGTCTGGTAGGGGAAACGCGGGTGATATTTATTTGTTGTTACAATGCTTCTGTCAAGAATTCCAAATATACGTTGGAGTTACCGCGTTTATTTGTTTCTTTAGTGTCTTTTCTTTCGAGTCGATTTCGAATAGAAATTTCGCACTCGAATTTCAGTTTATGGTTCCGACTCCGCTGGGCAGGATATATAGTCGACATAGTCCGTATTATGTAAATCGATAGGATGACCAGTAGTTAAGAAGACCATATACGTACCATTACGCTGCGTATATCGAGCGGCGAATTTTCTATAGTCCAACTCGCGCGCGAGCTGCTCTTGGGACATTGGCGGTTCGATATAACGACCATCGTCCTCCGCAGCAGTTGGACTAACGTCGCCGCGTATTAAGCTATCAACAAACGCTTGTAAAAGTAGAGTATATCGCTCCCCGATACCAAGACCATCTTCTATCAACTCCGTCATATCTGCTATATATGAGTTTATCCATATTATAATGAGTTTATATTTAGGCGAGCGGGCGTCGCTGCCTACCCCAATCAACCCCCGGACAGTACGAGATCCTCAGCGCCGATGTGTCGTCGCCGCTGTACTTTCGCCAACGACGTAGCCGCACAACGACAACGACAACCGGCACAAGTCACTCGACTGTCCGTCCCAAAGGCTTAGATATACCTCAGGTTCTTACTGGAGAGTTAGGGTTACTTTCACAATTGCGACTCGCTACTGTAAACACACCTTAGTAGTAACATTCGCCTATAAACTCACAAATACCACACACACAACTTGTCACAAATTACACACACTCGGGTCACTTGTCCGTTAGTCAATGCCTTCCAGAATGTCACTGTATTATTATGTATCCTTGGATACTAGCAGTGCGCTATTTATTCCCTATGCTATTCAATGGGACAAGCTTTCTATTGTTCCTTTAACTCAATTCTAATTCTAGCGTGGTTGTTGCTATGGTGAAATTATGTAAAGCTAGCGGTAGAATTAGGGTAATTCCAATGCATACAGATCTGGGATGTTATTTAATAGTAATTCTTTAATAGTCAATGTCCTGTTTATACATAACTTTATGAATTTTATCGGCTATTGACTATGTTTGGGAGACTTTCGTACACGCATACGCATAATAATATAAATCTCCGCTCCCTTGATCTATTAATTAATGGAATTTTGGGAATGTTATAAATTGCGTAAAATGGCAATTTATTAAATTCATTAAAAGACATGAATTTAAATTTATTCCCTGAAATTTTATTATTTGATAATTAAATTGACATATTTTGATTCTAGAACATGTCTAGGGACACAAGATCCTTAATTCTAAGAAAATTGTCTCTTTAAGAATATCGGTAAATGCTACGATATCTTAATTGACTAGAATTGTTGAAGGATCTGAATTTTACAAATTTTGACTTATTTGATTTGTAAATATTAACTAATTAATATTTGAGATGGGCACCGATTTATTCCAGAACTTGTCTGGGGACGTTAACCACTGATTCTATAATTTGTCTTTCAAGTATATCGGTGGGTGCCACGATATCTTAATCGACTAGAATTACAGATGGTCAAAGGGTTTAACAGATTTATTTTGCGTTATACGCTACTGTTAAAGGGACATCACGCTACTATATGTATTATTTAATATACGGTATGAGAGCAATATCGCACGAAGCAATGTCAGTGTGAAGAGGCAAGTCGTTTCCAAGGTCTACCCAGAGCTTGGTTTAGCCGAGACACGAGGATCTGAACTTTGCATTCCTAATACTCTGCCTACCAATAATACTTGAATATAGTAGTGGCTTTATTGTACTTTAATAAGTACAGACATTTCATCTTACTGTAGTTACATATTTATAATATAATACGGACAGTAAGGAAAGGGAAAAAATGATTATTTCTTCGCCGTCACACTAAATATAATATAAGGAATTACGTACGTAATAAACACGAATATATTGCACTATTCTACTAAATAATCGCTAAATAATATTCTACTAAATTAAATAAAACGATTATAATAAAATTACATAGTAATACATACGTAAATATAAAAATAATAAAATAATATAAAATAATAGAGTCACATGCCCACTCCGAACGATATTAAGTTGGGGAGTCCCTAGATGTCGGTTGGATTAGGGAAGTGGTCGTGGGAAGAGTTTCTTGCCTTCCATAGTTTCCGGAGAGCTCTCTGTCTCTTTCCAGTAAACATAAACGACCCACTGGGCGATTGAGCTGTTGAGTCTCAAAGACTATCCCTGGTTTCTTAAAGTTCCGCCGCATGACGACGAGCTCTACTGATCGCACCAAACCATCGCTCGAGATATAAGTCTCGATGATACGTCCTGTTTGCCATCGCTTACGTGGAAGATCGGGGTCCACAATAAGCACCATGTCTCCAGCGCTGACGTTTTCTTGCTGCGCAAACCACTTAGTTCGAAGTTGTAGAGTGGGCAGGTAATGTTTCTCGAAATGGTCAGCGAAACGACGGGATAGCAACTGCATAAGTTGCCAGGTTCGACGACAGTACTCGTCTCCGTCTGTGATCTCCGATCGTGGGAGCATGGCTACGGGCTTCTTCAGTAGAAAGTGCGCGGGTGTTAGCGCTTCCAGGGAATCAGGATTTGAAGAGACTGGCATAAGCGGTCTTTCATTGAGATAGGCGGCGATTTCCTCCATTAACGTCCGCAATAATTCGTCGGTGAGATAAGCGCGACAAGGCACAATAAAGTGGAACGCAGTCTTCACGCTCCTAATCAATCTCTCCCAACTTCCTCCCCACCAAGGGGCGTCGGCGGCGTTGAAGGTCCAGCTAGACGCTGTTATCTTTAGCTGATCGTCCACCTGTCTTATGTTCCAGTCCTTTACGTAAGCTTGAATTTCGTTATTGGCGCCAATGAAGTTCGTTCCCTTATCCGATCTCATCGTGTTACTGGTTCCGAAGCGAGCGATCTGTCGTCGTAAACTCAACACGAAGCTGTTGGTGGATAGATCGTTTACCATATCGAGATGGATGGCTCTACAAGTCATACAAACGAAGATGACACACCATCTCTTGACTATAGTACGGGCACGATATACTTCAATAGGGCCAAATAAATCCACACCGGTATTAGTAAAGGGTGGTTCATAGAAGCTTAATCTTTCCCTAGGTAATTCTGCCTCTCGCTGTGTTAAAGGCCTACTGAATGCTTTCCTACAGGGTATGCAGTTCCTAAGAACTTGGTTCAGAGCCCTACGGGGTTTATAAAAATAGTAGCGAGTTCGAATTTCGCTCAGAACTCGTTCTCTACCAGCATGGTACAGTTTGCTATGAACATCTACAATTATCTTGATTTGTATGTCAAGATTTCTAATAAGTATGGGAAACTTAGTGTCAAAGGATAATGGGGCGTTAGTTAGCCTGCCTCCAACACGTATTAATCCATCTATCATGGTACTAGAGAAGCGATCCCTTAAGCGCATCTGCGGATTTCTTAACAGCAGGAAATACTTATCGGAATCCTCATAACATTGTAGGAGTCTCAGCATCTGTTTGTTGGTTTCATCATGCTCCTGGTAACTAATCTTCTCTTTTAGAAACCTGTCGGATATCTTGTACTTAGGAAGATCTTTAACAACATGGACTCGTGCAGATGTTGAGGGAGCATCATCACTATTGGTCTTTGCCCTGGAGTAACGATGATGAAAACATCGTTTCAAATAGGTAACAGCTTTACAGAGCCGATTCCAGGAGCTGTAGTGACGTATCGCTCTCTGCAAGAGAGGTGAGAGTCCTTGCGCGATATCTGGTATTCCAGATTTCCAATCCTTGTCACGGATTTCCAAGACTTCTTTGGTCGTGGCGGTGGGTTTCTGATCCAAAGCATCCTCTCCGGAAGTAAATAATACAGATAGATCAACCGCAGGTTTAAACAACTTCGATTTACTCGCTCGAGTTTTGGGTTTAACTTTCTCCGCTCCCTTGGCCTGTCTGATCTCTGCTGTTGTGAGATGGGGAGGCCATTCTTCTTCTTCTTGGTAGAGAAAGTCGGGTCCTCCTAACCATTCGGGAGTATTTACCAATTCCTTTGGAGTCGCTCCTCGGGAAGCGATGTCTGCTGGATTAATCGTTCCGGGGCAATGTCTCCATTGGTCCATCGTCGTGCGACTAAGTATGATGGCTACCCTGTTGGTAACGAAGACGCTGAACTGACAGACTTCATTGGTTATATACTCTAACACGAGTAAAGCGTCGGTCCAATAGACAGTTTTCTCTAATGGATAGTCAATCTGTTCTGTTACATTCCGGCCGATGGCTGTAGCGTATAGAGCCGCCTTTAACTCCGCTCGAGGAACTTTCAACTTGTTGTTGATTAATGCCTTAGAAGTAACCAAGGCGACTTTGATTCCATTCGGAGTTTCCACTCTTAGGTAGGCTACTATACCTATTCCCATATCGCTGGCATCTCCAAACACATGGAGTTGATAGGAATACGTAGGGAGAACATGACCAAAATATGAACGGGAAATTATAAAATCCTCGATCGCCGGTAGAGAATCTTCCCATTTCATCCACTTCTTTAATAATTCTCCCTTAAGTGGATCGTCCCATGAGTGGTTTTCAAGCCACATTTGTTGTACCAAACTCCGAGCAATCAATATAACTGGGCTAATAAATCCCAATGGATCGAAATAAGTGCTCAGTATACTTAAGCAAATCCGTTTGGTTCGAACTGGATTATCTCGCTGTTTTAGTTGGAAAAACAGGATATCTCTCTCTGTGTCCCATTTCAAGCCGAGTGTCTTGGTTTCTGGCAGATCATCTTTGATCAAATCGAGATCTTTCGCTCCTCGATCTTCCGCAGGGATCGACTCCAGAAACTCACGGGAGTTGCTGGTGAATTTCGTTAATCGAAACCCACCTCTTTTTAAGCACTCTACCGTTCCTTTAGCGACCTCAATGGCTTCCTCAACTGATGGAAGGGACTTCAGATTGTCGTCCATGTATATGTCCCTCTTGATGTTGTCGATCACTTCCTTAGAGAAGGCCTCTCGGTTGTCCTCTGCAGTGGTACGCACTACTGAACAGGCGTTGGAAGGGCTTGAGATTATTCCAAAGGCCTGGATGGTCATCCAGTACTCCACCGGTTTCTGGTTGAGGTCTCCTTTGGGCCACCATAGAAATCGTAGGCTATCTCGATCCTTATCCAACACTTTGACTTGCAAGAACATGCCTTCTATATCGGAGGCGAAAGCAATCGAATATTGTCTCAATCTTAAAAGAATTCCAAACAAAGATTGAAGTAAGTTGGGTCCGGGTAACAATTCAGAGTTAAGGGATTGACCCATGTAAAGAGCGGAACCATCAAACACTACTCTCACTTCATGGGGTTTACCGGGTTTAGGAACGTAATGGTGAGTTAAGTAATACGTTCTTTCAGTCACAGGTGTTTCTTCCGGTACCCTCTCCGCGTATCCCTTATTAATAAACTTTTCCAGCTGTGTTTGATACATTGCTTTAGCTGAAGAATTAGCTGTAAGGCGTCGATGGAGTTGCGCGATTCTTTTTTCCGCCAAAGGTCTGTTATTGATGAACTTCGGTTCTTTCTTGCGAAAAGGTAAACCGACTTCATACCTACCTTGATCTTTGATGAAACGTGTAGTTGTCTCTTGGATCTGCTTGGCCCTTTCCTCTTCCACTGATAAGGCCTTATCGTAGGAATTGGGCTCTACTGCCTCTTGCGTAAAGAATCGTACAGCATGTTCATCTCGAGTCTTGGCATTACAACGCTCAATGGCGTCATTTAACTCGTCGTTATAAGCTTCTCGTTCAGATGGATAAAGAAGTTGACATAAGTTAACTTGGTTTTGCCAAGCCTCGTTTTCCTTAAGGAGATCGATAGTATTCTCCTCGTCAAAAAGCTGGTGAATGTCGTCGTTATCTGAGGAGTATGGAGTTCCCTCAGTTAAATCGTCTCCTTCACTAGTATCATCTTCCCATTCACTCACCTGGCAAACTCGCTCTTGCGGTAGTCTTTCTCTGAGTGTTCTACGGGAAGGTCCAGTAAAGTACCAACCTACTCTAGTTCTTACCGCATAGGTCTGTAGTGGCTGCGGTTGTGCAGGCCGTTTCTCTAATGTCTCCAGCGCCTCATGCGCGTTTTGGCCGATGAGTATTTGCACTCCAGGATAATCAGTCTGGAATCGAGGTATGTTAAGATGTTGGATGCTCTCATCCTCGTCCCAATTATAAAGGTCTGCTTGAGTAGTAGCGAAGTTCTTTATAGCTACCATTTTCACTGACCTGATGCTATGTTCTCCCAATTCGTCCTGTGGGGTGGACAACGCTCCTACATAATAATCCGCTGTTATTGTGGATTTCCAGACTTGCATAATGCCTGACATGTTGAGCGTAGTTCGGAACTTGGGTTGTCCAGCAAATATGTCTTCGGCTAGCTCTTGGTCGATGAATGTTCCTGTACTACCGGAGTCAAGGAGGGCATTCACTACGTAACTCCGTTTAGGTCCGTGAACCCTTACTTGTACCACAGGAAATTCTCTAATCCCTACATTGGAAGATGGCTCTTTCCAAGACGGTTGTCGTTCAGAAGTAGTTAGTGTACGCGCTTTTATAGACCTTCAGCAGTTTAACCTGCCGAAATTTATATGTCTTTATTGATAAACTGCCTTTTATAAGATGACAAGATTTAATACAAAAACAAACCAAAAACATTAGCCGAAGCCAGTCCATGCGCGTCCAAATGACCCGTTTATAACACCGGGAGACTGGATTCGTGGGCTTAAATTTATTTGCGGTCAAGCCTACTGTATTATTCGATTGATTACTAATATATAATCTCTGACAAATATTATTCACTTTCGGGAAATATTAGCAGTTCCTTTTAGGACGTGGCGCTCTACCTATGTAAACAGAGTTATGACTGATACTACACACAACGATATGGCTTAAATTTCAAGCATAGGGCGCATTCTTTAGGAATGCTTTATTATCAGATCCAATCACTTTACAATCACGCACGCTACCGGTAACGCACAACACTGCTCACTGATATGCCGACAGTTACTGACTTTGATCAGGTATAAAGAGATATGCACTGGACTCAGGTAGTGTCTGTCAAACAACATTAGATTCACTACAAACACAATAATAAAGTCGCAATTGTTGTACATAACCTTTCTCTCTAACCTGTAGTGTATCAAAGATATTGGGAAAATGTGGGTTGATTATTGATATTCTTCAACTAATAACATCCAATTATACTGATACAAAATTACAAACAGTAAAAGCAGTATGACGGTAGGTTAAGATATAATTAGATTGCATTGAATCGTTAAGTTATAAATTGGAATCGTGTCGAATCGAATCGGATCGAATCGAATCGGATCGAATCGACAATAGCTATGCTTTCTATAATTTAGCCTACTAATGTTCTTATAAAAAGGCAGAAACATTGCGTCATTCCAGCCGATCTTCAGGCAGTATGGAACGACATAAACACTGAGTTTGGGAGCTGCTGTAGGTATCTCTTCAAGGAAAACGCAAATCACCCTGATTGGTTGTTAGACCAAAACAAAGGAACCAGGAGTCCAATGAGAGCTCCCTCCACGTCATCATCCAGCTGGGAGATGTCGTAATCAGAATCCTTCCCTTGACATAGTGACAGTGAAATGCCGCATTGCGGGTTGTGTACCCTGCTACGTCCGCATAAAGCACACATTCAGAAGAATCTATTTTATGTCCGTTAAAAACACTTATACAGCACCCCGAGGGCTAGGGGATCCAATTATATCTGTAAACGCTTTTACAGCAGGTTTCAGAGTATTTCAGCGTATGGGGGAAAAACTGGATCGCGGGGCGAAGGACCAGTTGCATCCCACAGAAGCTTTTACACCGCTCCCAGAAAATGGGATTGAAGTCTATAAAATATACGAGATCACAGTTTCTAATATACATAAATACTCTAAACCGTTAGTCTTTCTTGCGCGGACGGCGTTTACGCAGTTTTTTAAAGCTGGCCAGAGTCCTTTTCTCTTTGGGGCGAACCACTTTACAAGGAGGGCTATAACTCCTGGGTGAAAGGTGCAATATAATTGCATCAGAGGGTGCAGGCTTATAGTCGGGGTATCCGCCGTTTCGATATGCTTCTCCTCGAGCTGATTTTCCTCTGCTCGTCGGTGGATACATTCGTCCAAAAAATCTCGCGGAGAATAGAGTCGTCCAAGTTCGATATCTTCTTAGAGATTAGTTTAAGTTATCTGAACAAACGCAGGTTTCTTTCCTGATCTTTGTGGAATAGCGTCTAACTCGTTTCGGACAACGCTCTCCTCTACCTTGATGACGGGTGGTAGCGGGTTAAACGGGAACGATCCCGATTACACGGTTGAATGGCAACAACGGGTGTCCGTGCCTCAATCCGGCCAGGTAAGATAGGCGGATATTTAGGGAGCCATTAACCTGAGTGCCACCAACCAACGGCTCGGGCAACACTGGATCTCGGAACGGTAAGCACAGTTCATGAGGATCCGCGATACTATTAGGATCAAGAGTCCGAGGTCTAACTAAGGAAGGAGGAGGTCTGACCGAGCATTCAGGAACTCAGATCATAGGTCTACTCAAGGATCGCCCGAGCCGAGAAAGCGTGGGTGACACATCGAACAAGTTTCTCTCGAAACTCCCGCAAACACAGCGAGCAAACCGTGTTTAAAGCTTCGTCTCCGTTGACGTTTATGTCTTTCCGTTTGTTGGTTGGTCTTAGGCATTCATCGTAATAATACCAAGACACACGTCTTGTAGGGGAAACGCGAGTGATATTTATTTGGTGTTACAATGCTTCTCTCAAGAATTCTAAATATACGTTGGAGTTACCGCGTTTATCCGCTTCTTGAACGTCTTTTCTTTCGCGTAGACTTCGCATAGAATTTTCGCATTCGAATTTAAGTTCATTGTTACGACTCCGCTGGGTAGGATATTTAAATAATACCATTTCCCTTTTGTGTTGACATAGTCCGTATCGTGTAAGTCGATAGAATAGCAGGTAGTTAAGAAGTCCATATATATACCATTAATATGCGTATAGCGAGCGGTGAACTTGCTACAGTCCAACCCACGCGCAAGTTGCTCCTGGGACATAGGTGGTTCGATATAACTACCATCGTCCTCGGTAGTAGTTGGATCAGCTTCACTGCGTATCAAGCTATCCACAAACGCTTGTAAAGGTAGAGTATATCCCTCTCTAATACCAAGATCATCTTCTATCAACTCCGTCATATCTGTTATATGAGTTTACCAATATTAGAAGGAGTTTGGCTTTAGGCGAGCAGGCGTCGCTGCCTACCCCTCTCTGCCCCCGGACAGTGGGATCCTCAGCGCCGATGCACCGTTGTCGCGTGTTTACGCCAACGTTGTGGCAACAGCACGACAACGATAACCGGCACAAGTCACTCCACTGTCCGTCCCAAAGTCTTGAAATCACTTGAGGTTCTTGCTATGGGAGAGTTGGGCTACTTTACAATTGCGACTAGCTACGGTAAACACACTTTAGCAGTAACATTCACCTACAAACGCACAAATTCCACACAACAGCTACCAACTACAATCATACAGGCCACTTGTCCGTTAGTCAGTGCTTTCCAAAATGTCACGTTGTTATTGTGTATCCTTGGATACCAACAGTGTGCTATGTAATCACTATGCTAGGCAATGGGCAAGCTTTCTATTGTTCTGTTAACTCGTTTCTAATTCTGTTAACTCGTTTCTAATTCTAGCGTGGGTGTTGCTATGGTGACATTATGTAAAGCTAGCGGTAGAATTAGGGTAATTCTCATGCATACAGATCTGGGATGCTGTTTGATAGTAAGTCTTTAATTGTCAAGATCCTCTTTATACATGATTTTATGAATTTTGTCGGCTATTGACTATATGTTGGAGATTCTTGCACTCTAATACACTCAATAGGATTAATCTCCGCTCCCGTGATCTATTAATTAGTGGAATTTTGGGAATATTAGAAATTGTGCAAAATGACAATTTATTAAATTCATAAAATATGAATTTTAAATTTATTCCCGTGAATTTTATTATTTGATGGTAAGATTGACACAATTTTGATTCCAGAACATATCTGGGGACATAAGATCCTTAATTCTATAAAATGGTCTTTTAAGAATACCGGTAAGTGCTACGATATCTTAATTAACTAGAAATTTTAAAGGATCTGAATTTGACAGATTTTAATAAATATTAAATTAATATTTAAGATGGGCACCGATTTATTCCAGAACTTGTCTGGGGACGTTAACCACTGATTCTAGAATTTGTCTTTCAAGTATATCGGTGGGTGCCACGATATCTTAATCGACTAGAATTACAGATGGTCAAAAGTTTAACAGATTTATTTGCGTTTTACGCTACTGTTAAAGGGACATCACGCTACTATATGTATTATTTAATATAGGTAGAAGAGCAATATCGCACAAGGCAATGTCAGTGTGAAGAGGCAAGTCGTTTCCAAGGTCTACCCAGAGCTTGGTTTAGCCGAGACACGAGGATCTGAACTTTGCATTCCTAATACTCTGCCTACCAATAATACTGAAAATATAGTAGTGGCTTTATTGTACTTTAATAAGTACGGACATTTCATCTTACTGTAGTCTCGCATTTATAATATAATACGGACAGTAAGGAAAGAGAAAATAATTATTTCTCGCCGTCGCACTAAGTATATTATGTAATTACGTAATAAACACTAATATATTGCACTAATCTACTAAATAATCTAAAATAACACTCTACTAAATAAAATTAAATAAAACGATTATAATAAAATACATAGTAATACATACATAAATATAAAATAAAAACAAACACAAAACAATATAGTCACACACCCACTCCATATATTATTACGTGATGGAGTCCCTAGATATTTGTCGAATTAGGGAAGTGGTCGTAGGAAGAGTATCTTGCCTTCCATGGTTTCCGGACAGTTTTCGGTCTCTTCCCGGTAAACCTAAACGACCAGCTGGGCGATTAGGCCGTCGTGATATTTCCTCCGCTCCCTTGGCCTGTCTAATCTCCGCCGCGGCAAGACGAGGAGGCCATTCTTCTTCTTCTTTACTTAGGGAGTCGGGTCCACCCAACCAGCCGGGAGTATCTATCCGTTCTTGAGGAGTTACTCCTCTGGAAGCGATGTCGGCTAGATTAATCGTCTCGGGTCGATGTCTCCATTGATCTACATTGGAGTTGATATCGTCGCTATCTGAGGAGTATGTTGTTCCCTCAGTGGCTTCGTCCACCTCACTGCTCTCCTCTTCCCAAGCTTTTACTTGAAGTATCCGGTCTTGTGGCAGTCTTTCTTCAAGGGTTCTGCGGGAAGGGCCAGTGAAGTACCAACCTACTCGAGTTCTTACCGCATAAGGTTGTAATGGCTGCGGTTGAGCAGGCCGTTTCTCTAACGTCTCGAGCGCCTCATGCGCGTTTTGGCCGATAAGGATTTGTACTCCAGGATAATCAGTTTGGAATCGAGGTATTCCCAAATGTTGGATGTTCTCGTCCTCGTCCCAGTCATAAGGTTCTACTTGAGTAGTAGCGAAGTTCTTTATTGCCACCATTTTTACTGACTCTATACTTTGTTCCCCTAATTTATCCTGTGGAGTGGACAATGCGCCGATATAATAATCTGCCATTAAGGTAGATTTCCAAACCTGCATAATTCCGGACATATTTAACTTAGTTCGGAATTTGGGTTGTCCAGCAAAAATATCCTCGGCTAACTCCTTGTCGATGAATGTTCCGGTGCTACCTGAGTCAAGGAGGGCGTTCACTATGTAACTTTTGTTGGGACCGTGAACTCTTACCTGGACTACCGGAAATTCTCGTATTCCTATGTTGGATGTTGGAGTTTTCCGAGATGGTTGCTTGTCCAAGGAGGTTGATGGAAACTCCGTGTCGTTATCCTTTTCGTACGTAAGTGCTCGATACACTGCGGTGTTTATTAGATAACAGGATTCGTTGGCATCAGAGAATTCGTCAGTATAGAATCCTTCCCACTCAGAACTTTGGTCAGTGTCGTTCACATCACTGAATTGGACATGTGATTTGGGCTCACTTACCTGACTCAGGTGGTTTCGTTCGAATTCTGTGTGCAATAAGCTATGATGTTTCGCGCCGCACTTAGCACACCTTGCGTCAGAGTAACAGGTTCGCCGCTGGTGTCCGCGTCTGAGACAGTTATAACACAACCGCTTATCCCACAGGACTCCACGTCTATCTGCCAGGGATTTCTTTTGGAATTCCGCACACGCACTCAAACGGTGGGGCCCGTCGCACAGCGCACATTTTGGTTTGATGTTACTCACTTTAACTTGGGCAATGCTGTGCACTTTCGCTCGTTCTTCGGGCTTGCTTACCTGAATTCCTTTGGGAGACTGAGGAGGGGTCTTGGTAAGCTTGTCTCTCCTATCATTGGTTCGAGGCTGGTATTTACTTACGTCTCTCGGGGTTTTGTGGTCATCGTAGGATCTTGCTGTGTCTTTCCCGCTGTCTTCTTCATGGGAGGTCTGGCTTTCGCCGTCGTCAGTATAACATACGGGTATTATTCTTTTCCTAGAAACGGGTTTTTCACTTACCTGATTTTCCGATGTTTTTTCCCTGGATTGCTTTATTAGTTGTAGTTTGACCTCACGGTCTAGGAATGACATGAGATCCACCATGGTGGGGCTCCGTCGTTGTTGCTCCATCATATGCAACACCTTCTTGTCCCAACGTGTACATACTCCACCCTTTGGCAAAGTAGAGACTATGGCTCCGATGACCATGGAGCTCTGATATTCATGGGACTTACCTAACCAATCCAATTGTCGGCAGATTTCTTGAATCTCATCGGAAAACTCTATAATCTCGTTACTAAGGAACTTTCGAGGGGCTACCAGTTTTGCATACAAATACTTAGCGATATTATCTTTATTACCATACCTGGTGTTTAATGTATCCCAGACTTGTCTTAATCCATTTGGATGTCCAATAAACTTCAACGCCATTAACTTGGGAGGTCCTTCCAAACATTTGATGAGGAATCTCAGTTTCTCTCCGCTAGATAGTACAGAGTTCTGTATGCTATCTTCATAATATTCTTTAAAAGGTAACCATTTCATCTCATCACCGTTGAATTTGACAATTTCTCCCACTTTGACCGCTTGGCGGGCTTCTGTTCTAGCCATCTGACGCGTAAAGCTTTCTTGGGCCATCGTGTTATTTAATATCGAATTATCGGTATATAAATTTTTCAGATCATTATCAGGTCTATAGGGAATATCATTATTCACAGGTTTGTAGTCTCCCGTAATAGGGTTTACTATAGGAGTTTCTACTTCGCTAGCAGTATATATGCGTATAGGCGACACACCTTGCGCATGATGTACTTCAGACCTAACAGGTTGACTCAGGGTTATAGGGGGTGTTTCTACTTTGCTAGCAGTATATATGCGTGTAGGCGACACACCTCGCGCATGATACACTTCCGACCTAGCAGGTTGACACAGGGTTACAGGGGGTGTTGGTAT
The DNA here is from genome assembly GCA_032718475.1 of Nemertoderma westbladi. Classification (NCBI taxonomy): domain Eukaryota; kingdom Metazoa; phylum Xenacoelomorpha; order Nemertodermatida; family Nemertodermatidae; genus Nemertoderma; species Nemertoderma westbladi. Next base: position 41,488 of record JAUCBJ010004661.1, read on the forward strand.
TCCCCTTTGTATATTGACTAATTTGTCGCGCTCGAGAGCGATATTTTGCTGCACTTCTTGCAGCTCTATCCTACTATCCCTTACGGTTCCCTTGAGTTGGTAGACAGTCCCTTCTAAGTCCCGGATCTGTTGCGAGGAACAGTCTCGCTGTTCTCGCATTTGACCGAGCAAGAGACTCATCTCCCGCCGTCCCTTCTCAACCCACTCGACCGCCGAAGCGGGAGTCGCCAACGTTGTAGCGGGCCGTATCGGGGCGACGGGAGACAGATCTTGTATGTCTCTCTCAGTCTCCAGAACCGGGACTTGGGCTGCTCCACCAGGTGCCGTTAATTTAATAGTACTGTGTAAAGGGAGTTTGGTAGTAGATTTGGGGAGTACAGGGGTCTCTCTCACCGAAGGGGTGTTTTCTAGAACAGGCCTAATTATTTCCGGCTCATCTACTATAGTAGGGAGTCTGGTAATGGTAATAGTTTGGTCTGTGGGTTCTGTACTATCTACTGCTATGCTAGCTAGTTGTCTCTTAACAGCTGGAGGCAAATCAGGCAATTTCTGACGTGGAGACATTCTTTTACGCCTACTGAGACGGGATCTATTTCTTCCACCTTCAGTGTCGGTAGTGTCTCCTTCTTCTGAGGATGTAAAACCTTGGCGTTTCGAAGTAGATCGACTCAGTATCTTCATTCGACTTTCTGTGTCGCGTTTATTGATGTAATCATGTGTCTCTTGCAGATTTGCCAACTCTAGTTGGGCGATCTCGTCAGAAGCTCTCTTTTCCGCTTCTGTCAATTTTCTTTCTGCCTCTGCCTCTGCCTCTGCCGCTGCTAGCTTGCTTGCTGCCTCTGCCGCTGCTAGCTTGCTTGCTGCCTCTGCCTCTGCCGCTGCTAACTTTCTTGCTGCCTCTGCCTCTGCCGCTGCTGCTGCCTTTCGATCTTCTATTTGTTTTTTCTGGACTTGTGTTTCCTGGGCTCTAGCGATGCGTCTTTCCTCATCAAATTTAGCTTGATCTTTAGCTAACATCTCAGCATCGAGTTCGTCCAATACACGCTTAGCCCCTGCACTATTAGGTGTAAATCCATGCAGTCTTCTTCTCAACTCCTTGTCTCCTATGAATCGCTGATAATCTGACAAATAGGTATCAATTGCATCTCTCTTTTGTGGTCCTTCTGGTGTTAATTCGCTTTCCACTTCGCTTTCCACTTCGCTTTCCACTTCGCTTTCTACTTGAGAAGAAGGGGCGTCGGTTGATTCTTCAAAGGTTGGCCGCTCATCACAAGCCGTATCCACCATTTTCGCTCCGCGTTCGGGTGTCCGCTCAACAGTCTCCGAACTACTGGAGCTATCGGGTCGCTGGGGACTAGGTTCGTGATCAGGATGTTGCTGCGATAGGACAGCTTCCTCTGGGTTCCGTTTGACTTGGGCCCGAGTGCCTATGGCAGACCTACGGCGCTTCACTAACTTAGCAAATTGCGAAATCGCTTCTACCAACCTAGGTTCTGACACAACTACTGCAGGGGTTGCCCTTCTTACAGTAGGAGGGGTCTCAGATCTCGGTCTAGGATTCTCTACACTTTGATCTGAGAAACAGGCTGTTGTTTCTAAAAGACTATCTGACAGAGTTTTCTTTATGTCAGCCATGTTTAGTTATACAGTTGAATGCCTACTGCTATAGTTACAGTTAAAGCAAGTCCAGTAATTCAGTAGGACTGTTGGCCTAGTACCGGTAATTAATTACGATATATTAGGATACCGGTATACACCCACAGTATATATAATTATTGCAGACTAGGTTTGTCACAGAGTACCGGTATATAATTTCAGTACAAATATATACAAATATATATTAAGCCTATTATAGATACCGGTATATCAATTATTTAGGATAATTGAATTTCTGAAATTATAAGGTTACTTAGTTACTTGAGTTTACTCTGTTACCGTTATGTAAGCAGTAGTCCAACTGATATTGAGACCTACTTGTTGTATGACAGGCCTACTGATTTATAAATCTTTGGAGTTGATTTATAATATATATATACCCTGATAAGGGATTTGTTACAAGATTGAAATAGGTGTTACTATTTCCGGTAAAATACCACTACACAGAAGCTGTGCGCTTTCAGTGAAGTGCTACTTATGGGACACTAAACAGAATAATTCTACTGGCCTACGTTACTTATTTACTAGTTACTTACTATTGGTGAGATTACAATCTCTAATAAACACACAAAAACGGTACGTACAGATTTTTAGGGCAATTTTACAGGGAAACTACTAACCAGTCTAACAAAGGGTTAGATCTCCTGGTTATTTCAACGGACAGGATACTACGGTATTTGAAAATAATAAGCAGAAGTAAATATTGCGTTGTCTAGATAGGAAAATACCACCGCCTGACGACCTACAGCCGTAGCGCTATAGGTACAACGTTATGTATCTACGGAGTGTTCCTACCTAGAAGTTAATTACCGCCGTCTACCAGAACGAGCGTGCCTATTAACTACTTTACAACACAATAATGCCTACACTAATTACTCTCGGACAGCACTGTACACTAAACCCTAAATTAGGTACAGGTACTTGTAAAACAGATAACCAGTAGTTAAATATACTTGAACAGTTAAAAGAACCACAGCATCTGCTGGAGTGACCGGGGCACTAAGTCACCAGTCTTTACCTACGCCAAGCAGCCCGTGTAGTACTGGGGTTAATTTAACTATAACGGTATGTATAACAAACACAATTACTGTAGGAATAAACTTGGGGACATGAATGTTGCGAGTAATTGCATAAACTCTGAATAATAAATATTACGCTACCCGCACAGAATACTCAAATAAAATACAAACTAAAATGCTGACAGACTACCACTAAGCCTAAACAAACTACTGTATGTGCAGATTCTGAAACTGTTAGTTAGTATGCGTGCTAATACGGTAGTACGACTTATTCTTTAAGAGGGGATTGTCCTTACAGCGATGGCTGCCCCAACTTACTAACGGCACTTTATCAGACTTACTCTACACACGTAGCAATTCCTTCAGACCCAACAACAGCTAGGCAACAATCCAGCCCACAAAATATCTGAATAATATTACGGTATCTGAACAGACTATACAAACAATACAGGATAAACGCTGACGGACTACTATCAAGCCTAAATAACCACAGTATATGCAGATTCCGAAACTTGTTAGTGAGTATGCGTGCTAATAAGGTAGCGCGGCTTATTCTTTATAGGGGTTGACCTTACAACTTACGAGTTGCCCCAACTTACTAACTGGCACCTATCAGACTCTCTACACACGCTGTAATCTTCAAGCCTAACAACCGTCAGACAACAGTCCAGCCTACAATGATCTGAACAATCTGAGCAGACTTACACGTCTTCGGCTCAATATTAACTTACTAGTAAATAAAACCGACAGAAATAAGTAAACTATACAAAAGAATGAGGGGTGATCAATCCCTATTCCCCTGGCAGCCCACAATATACAATAGATCACAATCGAAATAATACTAATGTACTTGCACAGCAGTACCGGTTATGACAGTTGGGCCTACGGACCTACGGTAGTAGTACCGGTATTTTCAATCTTATTGCTTACCGCAAATAAGATCGATAGCTATTATTGTTCGCGCTTTTATAGACCTTCAGCAGTTTAACCTGCCGAAATTTATATGTCTTTATTGATAAACTGCCTTTTATAAGATGACAAGATTTAATACAAAAACAACAGACTGGATTCGTGGGCTTAAATTTATTTGCGGTCAAGCCTACTGTATTATTCGATTGATTACTAATATATAATCTCTGACAAATATTATTCACTTTCGGGAAATATTAGCAGTTCCTTTTAGGACGTGGCGCTCTACCTATGTAAACAGAGTTATGACTGATACTACACACAACGATATGGCTTAAATTTCAAGCATAGGGCGCATTCTTTAGGAATGCTTTATTATCAGATCCAATCACTTTACAATCACGCACGCTACCGGTAACGCACAACACTGCTCACTGATATGCCGACAGTTACTGACTTTGATCAGGTATAAAGAGATATGCACTGGACTCAGGTAGTGTCTGTCAAACAACATTAGATTCACTACAAACACAATAATAAAGTCGCAATTGTTGTACATAACCTTTCTCTCTAACCTGTAGTGTATCAAAGATATTGGGAAAATGTGGGTTGATTATTGATATTCTTCAACTAATAACATCCAATTATACTGATACAAAATTACAAACAGTAAAAGCAGTATGACGGTAGGTTAAGATATAATTAGATTGCATTGAATCGTTAAGTTATAAATTGGAATCGTGTCGAATCGAATCGGATCGAATCGAATCGGATCGAATCGACAATAGCTATGCTTTCTATAATTTAGCCTACTAATGTTCTTATAAAAAGGCAGAAACATTGCGTCATTCCAGCCGATCTTCAGGCAGTATGGAACGACATAAACACTGAGTTTGGGAGCTGCTGTAGGTATCTCTTCAAGGAAAACGCAAATCACCCTGATTGGTTGTTAGACCAAAACAAAGGAACCAGGAGTCCAATGAGAGCTCCCTCCACGTCATCATCCAGCTGGGAGATGTCGTAATCAGAATCCTTCCCTTGACATAGTGACAGTGAAATGCCGCATTGCGGGTTGTGTACCCTGCTACGTCCGCATAAAGCACACATTCAGAAGAATCTATTTTATGTCCGTTAAAAACACTTATACAGCACCCCGAGGGCTAGGGGATCCAATTATATCTGTAAACGCTTTTACAGCAGGTTTCAGAGTATTTCAGCGTATGGGGGAAAAACTGGATCGCGGGGCGAAGGACCAGTTGCATCCCACAGAAGCTTTTACAGTTAGAGTGAGGTCGCTGTCTGTATCTTTTTCATATGTGAGTGCTCGATACACTGCGGTATTTATCAGGTAACAGGATTCGTTTTCGTCGGAGAACTCATCCGTATAGAATCCTTCCATCTCAGATTGATCAGTGTCGTTCACATCACTGAATTGGACATGCAGTTCGGAATCACTTACCTGATTCGGACTATTTCGCTCGAATTCAGCGTGTAATAAGATATGATGTTTCGCACCACACTTCGCACACCTTATGTCAGAGAAACAGGTACGCCGTTGGTGTCCTTGTCTGAGGCAATTATAACATAACCGCTTATCCCACATGACTTCACGTCTCTCAGTTAATGATTTCTTCAGGAATTCATCACACATATTCAAACGGTGGGTCCCGTCACACAGCGCACATTTCGGTTTGATGTTACTCACCTTATTCTGAGTCACATTGTGTACACTTGCTTTTTCTTCGGGCTTTCTCACCTGAATTCTCTTGGGAGACGTAGGAGGAGTTTTTCTTACCTGTTCTCTCCTGTCATTTGTTCGAGCCTTGAATTTACTCACCTGATCTTTAGGCATTTTATTCATGTAATAAGATCTATCGGTGTCCTTCCCGCTATCTTCTCCTTGAGAAATCTGGCTTTCGCCGTCGTCTGTGTAACACACTGGGGTTATCTTTCTCCTAGAGACGGGTTTTTCACTTACCTTGTTTTCCGGTGTCTTCTCTCTGGATTGCTTGAGGAGTTGCAATTTCACTTCTCCATCCAGGAATGACATGAGATCTGCCATGGTAGGGTCTCGTCGTTGTTGTTCCATCATATATAGTACTTTCTTATCCCAGCGTGTGCCTACCCCACCTTTCGGTAAAGTAGAAGCCACAGCTCCAATGACCATAGAACTTTGATATTCATGAGACTTACCTAACCAATCTAATTGTCTACAGATCTCTTGAATCTCATCGGAAAACTCTATTATCCCACTGCTGATGAACTTTCTGGGCGCTACTAATTTCGCATATAAATACTTAGCGATGTTATTCCTATTACCAGACCTGATGTTTAGTGTATCCCAAACTTGTCTTAATCCGTCTGGATGTCCAATAAACTTTAACGCCATTAACTTGGGAGATCCTTCCAAGCACTCTATGAGGAACCTAAGTTTCTCTCCATTAGACAGTACAGAGTTCTGTATGTTATCTTTGTAATATTCATTAAAAGGTAACCATTTCATCTCATCTCCATTGAACTTGACGATCTCTCCCATCTTTACCGCTTGCCGGGCTTCGGTTCTAGCCATTTGACGCGTAAAACTTTCTTGGGCCATTGTGTTATTTAATATCGAGTTATCGGTATATAAATTTCTCGGATTATGATCCGGTCTATAGGGAATATCATTATCCACAGGTCTATAATTACCCTTAATAGGGTTCACTATAGGAGTTTCTACTTCGCTAGCTGTATAGATGCGTGTAGGCTCCACACCTTGCGCATGAGATACTTCAGACCTAACGGGTTGACACATTGTTACAGGGGGTGGTGATATACCCCTTTTGATGTTTACTAATTTATCGCGCTCTAGCGCGATACTTTGCTGCACTTCTTGCAACTCTAGTCTACTTTCCCTTACTGTGCCCTTAAATAGTTGAACAGTCTCCTGCATCTGCCCGAGCAGGATATCCATCCCCCGCCGTCTCTCGTCCACCCATTCGACCGCAGAAGCGGGAGTCGCCAACGATGTAGCGGGCGGACGAGGGACAACGGGCGACAAATTATGAATATTTCGCTCGGGGTCCAGGACCTGAACTGTCTCCTGGGCAGTTCTACGGGGCACAGGTAGCTTAGTGCTATGTAGAGGGAATTTAGCGGTAACTTCAGGGAGTACAGGTGTGTCTATCACCGAAGGGGTGATTTCGAGAACAGGCCTAATTGTTTCAGGCTCATCTACTATAGTAGGGAGTCTTTCGATTTTAATTATTTGGTCTGTAGGTTCTGTACTACCTAAGTTGGTGCTATTTAGTTGCCTTCTAACAGCTGGAGGTAAATCAGGCAATTTCTGACGGTGGAATGTTCTTTTACGTCTGCTTAGACGAGATCGCTTTCCTCCGCCTTCAGTGTCGGTGGTATCGCCTTCCTCAGATGATGTATAACCTTGTCGTTTGGGAGTAGATCGATTCATCATCTGCATATTACTAGCTGTTAACTGTTTATTTATACAGTCTTGACTCTCTTGAATGTTTTCCAATTCTAATTGGATGGTTTCTTCAGCTGCTCTCCGTTCTGCTTCTGCCACTGCCTCTGCCGCTTTTCTTTCAGCCTCTGCCGCCCTTGCCTCGGCCGCTGCCTCTGCCGCTGCCGCTTTTCTTTCTGCTTCTGCAGATGCCACTGCTGCTGCTACTGCCGCTGCCTTTCTGTCTTCTATACGTTTTTTCTTTACTTGTTCTTCCCTTTCTCTAGCGATGCGGAGTTGTTCATCGAATTTAGCTTGATTCGCCGCTAACCTATCCACATCAATTGCATCCAACACAAGTTTGTCTCCTTCGCTATTAGGGCTAAGTCCCTCTAACCTTCTCCTCAACTCTGCGTCTCCTACAAAGCGCTGATAGTCTGACAGATAGATGTCAATGGCATCCTTCTTGTGCGGTTTCTCTGCCGTCGCTTCACTTTCCACTTGGGAAAAAGTAGCGTCCGTTGATTCTCCATGGGTTGAGCGCTCCTCCAACTGAGCTTTCCACTGAGCTGCTCCTTGAACCTGGCGTCTCACTCGTTGAAACCAAGTCTTTACTGCAACTTGCAACGACGTGTCTTGTCTTCTTTTAGAAGCCTCCTCAAAGGCGGATAAGATTAGCCTAATTCGCAGAACTCTTTCTCTAACTTGATAAAGCAGCTGTCCCTGCTCTTGAGGTCCTTGAGGTTGTTTAAACAGTTGTTTTTCTACTCGCTCCATAGAGCTGAAGAATCCTTGTGCGTATCCGGCTGCGGACCTCTTCCATACAGCTGGATCGATGGTTTCCTTGGCTACTCCCATCCGGTGTATGTCTTCCCAGGCAGCTTCTGATAAATCAAACGGGAGTCCGGGTCCAGGGAAGTTCCATTGCGACTCGACAATAGACTTCAGTTCTTCCCTCGTGTATCCCGCATAACTATCTCTAGTTGGTCGTTGACTTCTCGCCCAATCGATCTGGTGTTCTTCCACCGCGATCAATAACCTAGTGAGTACGGCTGCAGGAAGGATGAGAAGGGGATCCGTATAAACCGCATCCGTCATCTCTGCTCCGCGCTCGGGTGTCAGCTCTACAGTATCCTCACTACTGGAGCTGCTGGGCTGCTGAGGAATAAGTTCTTGACTCGCGGGTTGTTGCTGTTCCGCTGCTTCTTGGTCCCGCTTGACCTGAGCTCGAGTGCCTATGATAGACCTACGATGTTGGACTAGCCTAGGTTCTGTTATTACTACTGGAGGGATGACCTTCCTCACAGTGGGAGGTGAACTGAACTTACGACTAGAGGGTTCTACACCTCTATCTGAGTCGCAGATAGTTACATCTAATAGACTGTCTGACAGGTTCTGCTTAGTATCAGACATATTTGTATGTACAGTTGAATGCCTACTGCTATATTACAGTCTAAGCAAGTCTAGTAATTCAGTATTAACTGCTAGCCTAGTAATTAACTACCGATACTGCTACTCAGTGCAGCGTGATATATATAATATATTAGAATACCGGTATGCTTATAGTATATATAAGTATTATTACAGACTAGGTTTATCACAGAATACCGGTATAATTTTAGCACAAATATATATAAATATATAATAGGCCTATCGGGAATACCAGTATACAGCTTACAGTTTGTAGTATATATAATTCTGGACTAGAATTAATTACAAGTACCGGTATAATTTCAGCCTAAATTTATAGAAATAAAGATAATAGGCCTATCGTAAATACCGGTATATCAATTATTTTAAATAATTGAATTTCTGTACTTTAGGGTTACTTTGTTACTTTACTTACTTTGTTACCGTTATTTGAGCAGTAGTCCAACTGATATTGAGACCTAATGGTTATATGGTAGGCCTACTATTTATAAATCGTTTGATTTGATTTATAATATATATATACCCGTTTTAATGGGTTTGTCAATGTTTGAAATAAATGTTATTATTTCTGGTGAGTAATCACTACACAAAGCGGTGCGCTTTCAGTGAAGTGTTACTTATAGGACACTAAAACAAATAATACTAATTTACCTAAGTTACTTAATACTACAAATTACGTACAATTCGGGTTGAGATTACAATCTCTAAATAAACACAAAATTTACAAAAACACAAAATACGAATTTTTAGGGTAATTTTACAAGAAGTCTACAAACCAGCCTAACAAAGGGTTAGAAATCTGGTTATTACAACGGAGAGGGTACTACGGTATTTGAAAATAATAAGTAGTAGTAAATACACTGCGTTGTCCAGATAGGAAAATACCACCGCCTGACGACCTATAGCCGTATCGCTATAGGTTCTACGTTATGTATCACGGAGTGTTCCTACCTAGAAGTTAATAGAGCTAATCGAAGGTGCCTATCAACCACTTTACAACACAAATATAATGCCTACAATAATTACTTTCGGAAAGCACTGTACACTAAACCCTAAATTAGGTACGAGTACTTGTACAACAGATAATCAGTAGTTAAATATACTTGAACAGCTAAAAGAACCACGGCATCTGCTGGAGTAACCGGTGCACAAAATCACCAGTCTTTACCTACGCCTAGCAGCCCGTGTAGTACCGGGGTTAATTTAACTATAACGGTATGTACAACAAACACAATTACTGTAGGAACAAACTTGGGGAATGAATGTTGCGGATAATCGCATAAACTCTGAATAATAAATATTACGCTACGCGTACAAACTACTCAAACAAAATGCAGACCGAATACTGACAGACCACTATCAAGCCTAAACAAACTACGGTATATGCAGACTCCGAAATAATTAGGTAGTATGCGTTCTAACCCAGTAGTACGACTTATTCTTTAATTGGGGGTTTACCTTACAGCATTCGCTGCCCCTACTTCCTAACCGTACTTTATCGGACAAGTGATCTACACACGCTGCAATCCGTTCAGACCCAACAACAGCCAGACAACTATCCAGCCTACAAATTATCTAAACAAAATTATACGCTACCCGTACGGACTTACACAAACAAAGTACAAACTAAACGATGGCAGACTACTCTCAAGCCTAAATAAACTACAGGACATGCAGACTCCGAAATAATTAGGTAGTATGCGTTCTAACCCAGTAGTACGACTTATTCTTTAATTGGGGGTTTACCTTACAGCATTCGCTGCCCCTACTTCCTAACCGTTCTTTATCGGACAGGTGATCTACACACACTGCAATCCGTTCAGACTTAACAGCAATCAGACAACAGCTCAGCCTACAAATTGTCTGTACAATCTGATCAGGCTTACACGTCTTCTGTTCAATACTGGCCTACAAACAAATAAAACTTGACAGAAATAAGTAAAATCTCAATAAAAAACCAGGGCGGCCGTTCCCTGATTAAGTACTAAGACCTACCGGTATACAACAATCAAATCGAATAATACTAATGTACTTATACAGGAAGTACCGGTTAGGACAGTTAGGCCTACGGACCTACAGAAGTACCGGTTCTGGCAGTTGGACCTACGGGCCTACAGCAGTACCGGTTCTGGCAGTTGGGCCTACTGACCTACGGAAGTACCGGTTCAAGTTTACCGGTTGACCGGTATTTTCAACTTTATTGCAAACTGCAATAAAGAAGCTATATCCTTTAATGTTCGCGCTTTCAGACCTTTGGCAGTTTAACCCGCCAAATTATGATGTCTTCTAGATATTAAATCGCTTTTTAGCCTACGACAAGTATTTGATTCACTACACTAGTCGAAACCAATCCGTGCGCGATCATTCACCCGCTGGTTATACCCGGGAGATTGGGTTCGACGGTTTAATCTTATTGCTATGTAAGCCTAATGTATTATTCGACTGACAGTATTATATAATCTCTGACAATATTATTCACCTTCGGGGAATATTAACAGTTCCTTTAGGACGTGGCGCTCTATCTATATAAACAGAGTTATGACTTAAACTACTCACAACGATATGGTTTAGTTATAATTAACATATATGGCGCATTCTTTAGGAAATGCTTCTTTAACAGACTCACTCATACACAATGCTGCACAATACTGCACACTAATCTGCCGATCTTCACTGATTTTAGTCACATACAGTCGGGGTCTCAAAGTGCATCTGTTCTTTGAGATTTTCTCAAAGTTTTTCTAAAAGTGTCTAAAAGTCATTACATTACTCCCAACGGCCGCTTTGAATTCTTGTAGACACTTTTAGTTGGGAATCTCAAAGTGATTTCCTGCTTTTAGGCACTTTGAATTCTTTGAATTCTTTGAGAAATGTCACTTTGAGTTAGTTTGCGGCACTTTTAATTCTTTGAGAAAATAAACTCCGAGGTATTCCTGATTGACAGCTCGTATGGTAAGTTAACTGAGAGGCAAAGGCATTCTCGGGGAACAATATTATGCGGGCAACAAAGTGATACTTGTGTGCTGGCCAGTTGTTGCATAGAAGCTATATTCCCATTAATTTATCAAATTGAGGTTCCTGAGGTCATTACGGGATGGGTTTTCGGTCGCAAGTACAAATTGAATTTACGGCACCCTAAAGTCTTTCTAAAAAACATTCATTCAAATAATACATGAAACATAATTAGTGAAACAAGATTAATGCTTGACAAGATTGATTATTTTAATAACATAATACAATATCAGATTAACAATTAATATAATAGAAACTGCACTGTAGTATCTCTGTGTATACGCAGTTTCATTATAATGACCTAAAGAACCCCTGTTGGGAGAAAGCTTGTAATAACAAATGTTATTCATTTCATTAGTCACCTCAGGTCAAACCGTACTACCTTAGCTGTTTAATTACAGTTTAACTACGGTGACGAGAGCGCGAGAATTCCTTCTTAAAAACGAAGAAAGGCTTTCGACTTTCAAGTACGATAGAACGGCTACAATCTTGTGTTGTTTTAGCTTAATAGAGATATTAAAATATCCCCTGCCGCTGGCGTTTATATTTGAGCATATTTTAAATGTTTGCCTTATATTCAATTGATGTGTACCGCCTTCTGGCAAAGCGGCACCCAGTTTAAACTATCAATCACAGCTAGTGAGTAGCGACCCACGGACGGCGACCTTCAAACAAACAGGTGCAGAGTCGGAAAGAACTGTCACATGCTTTGCTTGGCTTGTGGTAACATTTGATTACATAATAGATTTTGGCAGACTGGGCGGTTGCTCTGACAATATGCATTGCGCACCAACAATGCCTAAAACATGTAAGGGAACAGCCAATTAGTGCGCTTGAATCATTTATCTTTATTCCTGCCTCTATCGTTATTCTTTACTTTGTATAACCAAATTTACAGTGCGGCAAAGTATGGCTGGTTGACCATTGAAATGCATTGGAAAAGGAATTCGGCGTTCACGTGGGCTAAACAAATTTAAACAGTACAGTTTTAGCACTATACATTAATATAGATAGGGCAACAGACAAACTGTCTATGACACAAATACCAACACATTCCGATATCCCGCAATTATGGCGTCTCTAAAGAGTCCAAATATAAATTAATAAAATCCTCTATGAAACAATAAAAATACCTACAAAAAATACTGCTTTATTAAATATTAGTTACTGCAGTAACATATAACAATTACTGCAGTAACAAATATTTATTACTGCAGTAATCAATATTAATAAATAATTGAATAACAATTTCTACTGCAGTAACAAATTATTTGTTACTGCAGAAAAAGACAATTTTTTATTACTGCAGTAAGTTTAATTCTTACTTTCAGTAACAAATATTTATTACTGCAGTATTTTTTGGAGGCATCTTTATTGTTTCATAGAGGTTTTTATTACTTATATTTTACCCTATAGTCAAAGTCAATATACCCCATACCATTGCCAGCTTCAGGCAGGACTGTATGAAATGACTGACAGTACTACTTTGAAATCTTTGAGGACACTTTGTCATTTTCTTGGACCACTTTTAGAAATTTGAGACACTTTTAGTTCTTTGAGAAAATCTCAAAGAACAGATGCACTTTGAGACCCCGACTGTATAAAAGGAACACAGACTGACTCATGTAGGGTCTATCAAATAACATTCGATTCACTTCAAACCACTTTAACATAAGTCACAATCGTTTATCTGTAACCTTTCTCTCTTACCTTCGGTATATCAAGAATATTGGGTTTCGGGGTTATTTATCGTTATTCCAAATATAATAATTCATCAACCATATTATGAAGAACTGACAGTAAATAGCAGTATAAAACAACAACTGAACACTGACTGTTATGAGTTTGCAATTTGTATGACGTAAGTCAGTAGGATGCCGTGTCGTTTGTAGTCCGTTAAAGGATATATGTCCTTATAATTAAACCTACTAGTGTTGAGCTAAAAAGCAGAAAAGCACAAAACACTATAAAGCCGTTCTTTCGTGGCTTTGAAAAACTCGTGACTACTACTCTATACGAGTATACCAACTGCACTTATTCCACGAAGCTCCCGTTCAACACAGAGAAAGAGCAGTGAGATAGGAAAATTTCAGTTCAGTACTCTGTGATAGGTCAAAATCAAGGCTAACTCAAATTCTATTGGGAGATACAAAAACAGGGCTATGACGCAACCTTCCTAGGCTGGTTGGCCGATTAAACAGAGCCCAGATACCTGCGTACCGCAAATCAGCCAATAAGCTGGTAGCTTGCACTATTTTAACTATAGATCCCTTTTTGAGTATTCTAGCGACCGGGGGGGAACTGGCCAGCAAAGCAAACGAACCAGTTATCCCACAAAAGCTTTTACAGCTTATAATGTGTCCCAAGTAAGAAACCTGCTTAACACAGTCTAACGGTTTTCCATTGAGATAGATGTCGCCTGCACGGTGAAAACGATAGGGCATAAAATACAAACAGTGTGATTTGAGTGGATTGAACAAAATATCAAATTTAGCGCCGTAACGCTCACATATCTTGACTAGTGCACGCAACCCAAAAATACTCGGCGACAGTAAACACAGGTCATCTGCGTAAAATAAGTGATTTAAAAGACTCTTTCCAACTTTACAACCAACATTAGATTTGTTGAGTTCTACACTTAAGTCATTCATATAAATGTTAAATAAGAGGGGGCTGAGCAAACTTCCTTGACGGACACCATTTGAAACCAAAAATGCACCGGAAGAAGCAGAACCCCAGCTAATATAAATTAGTTGATGGGAATACCAAAAGGCCAAGAGTCTTACAATACCAATAGATACACCGAGTTCAATTAGCTTTCGAAAAAGTTTACTATGATTGACGCGGTCAAACGCTTTAGAGGCGTCTAAGAAGGCAGTATACACAGGTGAGTCTTTACTAATATATAAGTGAATTGTTTGTTTTAAGGCAAAAATACACATTTCTGTACCTAGGCCCTCTGCAAAACCAAACTGGTTGTCAGATATATTGGAATGCATGGCAACGACCCGAAGCAAACACGTTTCCAAAACCTTAGAGCCAGCTGTAGCTTTGGCTATGGGTCGGTAATTCAAACGTTCACTCATACTAGCGTTTTTATCTTTGATAATAGGCAACAAACTAGAATTAATTAACGATTGAGGCAAAAACCCATGAGTTATAAATGAATTGAACAATAAACACAAAATTACTGGCAAAAGGTTACCGCCAAAAATATAACTTTCAGGGAAGATGCCATCAGGCCCGGCAGCCTTTCCACTCTGCAGACCGTTGATGGCATCTTTCACCTTATCAGCAGAAATATGGACATTATTGGAGCCGTCCCATTCAGAAAACTTACACTGCACAAAAGTAGAGTCAATTTCAGATACAGGGACTGAATTAAAAATATCATAATAATTAGATTTGAATAAATCGGCTATTTCTTCCTCAGTGTGGGCGGAGCCGACAGAGGTTGCTAAACCCATTTTAATAGTTGTTGCTTTCTTTATTGAACTCCAAAAATCTTTTCTGGAGTTAATAAAAGAAGCCGCTAGGCGATCTGCTCGCAAAGCACCTTCCTCCCGTTTGCAATTTCGGAGAGCCAATTTAAATTGCGCGGCCGTTTTTTTCTTTACCTCCCATACAAGCCCAAACCTAGGCCGCCCTTGTTCGCACCAAATATGAAAAGCCTCCTGCGCCGCAGCCCGCTTTTCTTTTACAAACTCATTCCAGCTAGGAATGCAATTGGAGATTGAATTACCCCTTTTTTGAGGAATAAATTTTGATGTACAGCTATGTAGAATATTAATAGTATCAGTATAACACGAATTTAGTGACATTTTATGGTTAATATTCTCACAATGAATATCACAACAAGTTAAAGCAGAAAGGGGTAACTGTAATAAACGTAGTTGTTCATCAACAGTTTGAGAATATTTTGAAATATTTTCACCACTGGCTTTATCCCGTTAATTTGCGTTATTGGTAAAAGTGACCTTATTACTACTGCCTGGTGTAGACGCACTAAGCAGCAAAGATACAGTCACTGAGACGGGAAAATGTTCATCATAAACAAGATCACGTAGGACAGTAATATTACTAATAGAGGAATGAAAGTCGGCGGTGGAAACGATGTGGTCTAACCACGACACTGTGCCATGTACATGGCTGGTAAATGAAAAGGTGTCATCGGGTAGAATATGTAAATCAGACCATATCAATGAAAAACAATCACAAAATAATTTCAGTTCATTACCAAAGGGTTGATCGGGAGCAGTATTAAAGTCTCCCAATATAGCACATTTAGAACCTGGATGCTCAGCAATGTATGCAGAACATTCACCTAATAACTCTAGATACAAATCTAAATTATCAAGGTGATTCACAAGGCATATATACATTCAGTAACAGAGTGCTAGAACCGTCAGCACTTTTAATAGTACAACAAATAATTCTTTCATTAATATTGACTATATTTATTGAACTGGATAAATGTTTGCGCCATAAAACAGCCAACCCGCCAAAAGGACGGCCGACCAATGGACCATCAGCCAAATCGACGGAAGATACACCCGAACTAAAAAAGTCATTATGGAGCGAATTTAATTTGGGCAATTTTTGCTTCACCAACCAGGTTTCCTGTAAAAAAACGACGTCATGCGAGTCACATAAAGCCTTAATGACATCCGGGTTATTATTCAGGCCACTGCAGTTATAAGTGCATATTCTAAGTGAGTTTAGGATAGCCATTGATAATGTTAAGTTTATGATCAATGATGAGTTTCACTGTAGAGTATATGAGAGCAAAAGTTATACTGTGTATATAAAACAGAACCATATCAGCAACCTATCAGGCTACTGGTGACTCCTGAGTAATAAAAGTGTTCAGAAAATCTATAGAATATATAAATAATAATATATATTATATAATATATAAAATAAATATTCATAATAAATATACATAATATACATATACATAATTTAATACTAAATATTAAATTAATACTAAATACTAAATATACATAATATTAAAAAAAATTTAATTAGTAATTTAATCAAACCAATATATATTAGTGCTAAAAAACTTTGAACTTTTTGAACTTAAAAAATTAAAAAAGTGCTAAATTATTTGCTGCCAATGCTAACTGTAACTTAACTCTTTGTTGTTTCCCATTGTCAGTGATGTTTTTGTGTTGCTTTGTTCGTTAATTGTATTATGTCATGTATTTTATTATTATTTAAATGTGCATTAAAAAAAAAGAAATCTTTAATAAAAACAAGCTAGTCAAGCTAACTGTATACAGAAATCTTATATTTTTATCGTATTATTATTCGATTTCCATGCGTATAATATTTGTGCTTCGAATGTATTGAATGGCCCATAAGGTTGTGGGGCGAGACACGTAGTCGGCGAGCCTTGGCATACGGTTCATATAGGGCAAATGGGGCATGTCCGTCTGTCTGTCTGTCCGTCCGTCTGTCTGTCTGGTAAATGTTTGAACGCGAATTTCTCTGCATCGCTGGTTCGGAATTGAACCAAACTTAGTAGGTAAGTAGTAGAGAGAAAGGTTAGAAAGTTTGTAAAGTTTGGTGAAAAATCATGCAGTCTGACGTCAGCTACGACAGATTATGTGGTTTGTAGAAAATGTTAAATTTCTCGGGAAGGCCTCATTTTCCTGAGCTGAAATTTTGGTGGCCTGTAGAGAATCATGAAGTCTATCTTTTACGAAATTGAAAAGTTAAGACATTTAATTGGGGATCCGCTAGAGACTCAGAAGTAATGACATAGGCCTACCGGTACGGTACTGCTGTACAGTGCTGCACTGGTAAGTACGAAATTGCAGAATAACAATTTGACACCACCTAGCGGATTAACATATGATTGTATATCGAATGAATACATTTATAGCATGGGATATGGGGTCCAAACTAGACATGCCCCATTTGCTCTATATAAACCGTATGCCAAGGCTTGCCGACTACGTGCTGCGCGAAGTCCCCACGAACGTGTTTATATTGTTGCCTAACAACGGTTGTAGTATTACTGAACTATCCTTGGTAGCTGCCGGAGTTGGTATCCCTGCATCTTATTGGCTGTCCTATTTCACTAAACATCGTATATATTCGTTGTCAACCCTTACGCCTTACAGGCCACCTTGGCTTAACCTAAATAACATCTTAGGTTAATTTGCATTGACTTTGTAAGTGCCTTTGGGCCACTTTAGTTACAGTGGTCCGCAATATTCACCTAGTCACTTGACATTGCGCTAGTCACTTGCGCTAATCATTTGCAATCTATCTAATCATTTGTATTAACAACTTATATTTGCCCTACTTGTTGATGAATATATTGGACTAAAGATCAAACTAACTTGATTTCCACACGATAAATGTAAGTGCGCCCTGTTAGTAATAAGATTCGGTTCATTTAATGCGAATGTGTGAGACCACAGTATTGTTATATTATTCCCAACTAGTAACTATTATTTACCAGCGATGCAAGTGATTCGAGTAAATCGTGCGCTTACCACGCACTAGACCACTGTAGTGTCCAACCTGCTATATATGTAAGTCACACGTACATTTACTAGCCAACAACACAATATAACGGAACGGTTTACACGTATTATCGCGCCCCCTTTGAAGCAGTTTGTAAATGCTGAGGCATCATACTTACAGTAACTAATTCCAGATCTCGTCACTATATTCACTATACAACTCGATTCACTATACAACGGCCCGAAGCCCATAAACGCCTCGACAAAATTACTAATTCAAATTATATTAAATTAATTAATTGTATAGCCGGATTGTGCTCGCATTGAATTTTAAAATATATTGTAATATAGTAATTATAATATTAATATATATACATATGTTTATTTTATTTTATCTAAATAATATAATAATAATTATTAAATGACAGAAAGATGCAGAACCGACTTACTGTGACTTTGGGTTATCACCAGACGCGAGATCTAGAGTCCCAACTCTACCATCAGTGCATTCACATTTACCGATCGTGCAGACAGTGCCAACACCACCCTTGCAGGCGCCGTTACCGGTACAAGGAGCTGTGAACCAAATTATACAATAATATAATGATAAGAGGAAACTGAAAGTATTTGAGGTACAACGGGGGGTCATCATGACCCACAGGAATGCGATTAGTCAGTTAAACTTATAATTAAACGGGCAGACACGTACTTAAAGCTAGTAAGGAATTAATGAACAAAAGTTCATAAAAACAAAATGAATTAGTTAACAGAAGTTACTTTGATAAAATTAGAAGGAAAAAATATGTTGGGGTTTTCAAGCATAGAGTAGTATTGCTCCCGTGTGTCGTGAAAGAACGCGAACCCATTGGAAGAGGTTTCTGCTCACTTATAAACTTCGTTATGACAGCGCCGTGAGAATATTGTTATTGTTATGTAAGAGTGCGGTACATGTGCTGTAAAACAACAATGCCACTCAATTACAGCGTGTGGGTTTTTGTATACAGCGCTGTAGTAGCAGAATGACATTGTTGTCAAAGTTCAATATGATGTTTAAAAACCCCGCACTTCACCTGTGAATGGGGCTTTAGGGTTGAGGTGTGCGGCGCTGATGATGTCAGACGAAGAGTGGAACATATCACTATGGAGAAGTCCTTGTAACTCGCAAGGAACTGGCAGGATCAGTTGGGGGTAGGGTAGTAGTACAGTTGGTGATGGTACAGATATGGTACAGGTTTACTGGTAATATTATGGAGGATTGCATTTTGGTCAGTGTCCTATGTGTACAATGTATAGGACAATGTACTCACACATTAGGTCAGGTCAGGTATTCTAGGTCATTGATCAAGAAAACTTGCCACCTCCATGCAGCATAAAGGAGGTGCCACCTGTAGCTGCATAGACCCTCTTACTAGGGCAAATCTGGTCCTGTAACTAGGACCCCCTTCGTTCTGGGATAAGGACGCCCTTGGTCCTGGATTAAGGACCCATATACTTGGCTGCAGGGGTATATGGCCTGACCAGGCAGATGGTGATCTACCAATGGCTGGTCAGGAGTAGAGTGTTCTCATGTCCACTCTGAGAGCACTTCACTGCGACCTGCACCTGGCAGCAAGGGTACAGGGCATGACCCAGCAGATGAGCTGCAACAGCCAATGGTGGGTCATGTGTGCCAGAGTAGATATGGGTGATGGGCCTCATATCTGACTCCATTGCGACACCCACCCTGTGGAATGGCAAACCAGGGTGTGGTATTTGCCCCGAGAGCTGACTCGGCAAAAAAGCACCCCCCAACCCCCACTATGGATTACATTAGCAATGCGGAGGTCCGGCCACTAGAGGCCAGTGGAATTACCGGACACAATCGGCCTCACAGGCGTCAGTTAACTCCTGACCGGCTGCCTGTCTCACCCCCTACTGGAGAGAGAGCAGCCAACAATTCTTTGAGTCCCTTTCCTGATGACCTTTCTGGCCCAAACCCTGGGTCACCAGGAAGGCCAGATTGTGATGGGGAGAGGGATTCTGGAGTTGGAGGCTACTCTCATGTTCCACCCCGACCAACAAAGCCATTGGTGAATCTGAGGCAAGTCACAAGACTAGCCTCAGTAAACACCCTAACACTCGGGTCCCCAATGCGACAAGGTGAGCTGACTGCCTTGGCAGATAAGCTTTCTCTTAGCGCAGTGGGTGTTCAAGAGCACCGAATGCAGACTGGACAGACTGATGAGGTTCTGATTAAGGACATGGGGGGTGGTTGGCGACTCGCCCTCGCGTCAGCAGATGATAGTGGCAATGGTGGAATTGGTCTATTGATGAATCCAACTGCACATGCAGCATTGGACAAAATAGACCAAATCTCTAACCGCATCATCCGTTGCCACTTCTCATGTTCTGGAAGACTGGCTAAGAAGTTTCCTAAGGTGGTTCTGATTGTGTGCTACTCTCCAACTAGTGTTGCCCCTGTAGAGGAGGTGGAAAATTTCTACCACAATCTACAAGCAGCTACTGATGGAGTGGATCAGCATGCATTCTTAACATTCCTGGGAGACTTTAATGCAAGTCTGCATCAATCACCTACATCGCCCTGGGTCTATAGCAATAGTGTTAACCGAAATTCTGTCCATCTTCAGGATTTTATCTCTGGAAATGGATTGTTTTCGGCTGGAACCCAGTTCAAGAAGCGAACTGGAAAGCTATGGACTCATAGTGGACCCAGTGGTCACAAGTCCCAGATAGACCATATTCTGTTTCGTAGGAAATACAGGAGCTCTATACAAGACTGTAATGCATTTACACTTCGACCCTTCTCCAGTGATCACCGCCTTATTGTGGCCAAGGTAAGACTTAGTCTGCGTGCTAGCAGAACAACGAAATCTGCCTTGCCGCGGCATGACTGGTCCTCTCTGTTGCAACAGCCAAGTGTGAGATCCAGCTTCACACTACAGCTGAGCAACAGGTATGAGGCTCTTGCCTCTGAGGCGGCAGATCACTGTGAGGGCTATACTGCCTTTACAGAAGCAGTTAAGTTAGCAGCTGCAGAAACAGTTCCTGTATACCCTCGAAACAGGAAAAGGGCCCCCTGGACTGACAACAAAATTCAGAAGTGCCGAAATGACCTTCATAAGGCGCAGAAAGAGTCCCGGCTCAAACAGACTACAGCAGCCAAGAATGCAGTTAAGGCTGCATCTAGGTCCCTGAACAGGCAGTACTCTGCTAATCTACAGGAGCTAATAAACCAACAGGTTGATGCCATCAATGATGCTGACGACAGCAGGCAATCATCCCAGGCATGGAAATCGATCAATCTGCTTACTGGGCGGAAAAGCCAACCAACCACCAAGGTTAAGGCTGAATCACCAGCCGATCGCCTCAATGGTTGGAAAGCCCACTTTGAAAAGCTCCTCAATAATGACAGGGTATTGCCTGATAACTTTATAGAAGTAAAAGTGTCTGAGTCTGTACTCCCAGATATTCCCATTGGCGATATCTCCTTTGCAGAAGTGAAGGCTGCTGCAAAGAGCATTAAGACCAATCGTGCCAGTGGAGTAGATGGTGTTCCCCCTGAGGTCTTTAAAATACCTGAGTGTTTAAAGCTCATCTATCCCATCATAGTAGACATGTACCGAACAACAAGAGTCCCACTAGAAATGAAAACAAATAAGTTGGTGCCAGTTCCCAAGAAGGGCAACCTAACACTCTATGGTTCTTTTCGGGGAATCTCATTGATCTCGATTGCTGCAAAGCTATACAATAGAATTCTATTAAATCGCATCAGGGATC
The DNA here is from genome assembly GCA_032718475.1 of Nemertoderma westbladi. NCBI lineage: Eukaryota > Metazoa > Xenacoelomorpha > Nemertodermatida > Nemertodermatidae > Nemertoderma > Nemertoderma westbladi. The sequence continues at coordinate 63,210 of JAUCBJ010004661.1, forward strand.
CCATTGAGAGACTGCTCCGTGGAAATCAGAATGGGTTCCGTAAAGGTCGTGGGACCATGGAGCCCATTTTGGCACTTAGAAGGATAATTGAAGAGTTATCAAAAAAGAAAGACAGGCATCTGGCTGTTATCTTTGTTGACTTCTTCAAGGCCTTTGATTCAGTCTCTCGCTCACGTATGTTCAGCATACTTTCATTATATGGGATTCCTGATGAAATTATTGCAGCAATCAGATCAGTATATGATGGTTCGACAACATTTGTGTCTACTGTTGACGGTGACACAGAACCATTTGAAGTGTTATGGGGCGTCCTCCAAGGAGACACACTTGCACCATTCTTGTTCATTATTGTGGTTGACTATGTTCTACGCATGTCCTTAGATCATTATAATGATGATGGGGTGATGATAACTCCACCTACTGGCTCCAGAAGTCGAGGAAATCCTGCCAAGTACCTAACTGATCTAGACTTTGCTGATGACTTAGGAGTACTCTCAGAATCATTAGAGGGAGCCCAACGGCTCCTCAGCTCATTAGAACATGCTGCTTCTAGTGTTGGTCTTTTTATTAACTCCAGAAAGACCAAAATTCTGACAGTTAACTTTGAAAGTCCTCAGCAAGTCTCTGATCGGATGAGCATAAGCTCAAAGGATGGTATGCTTGAGCATGTGGACGACTTCTGTTACCTGGGATCATGGATCCGGAAGTCAGGTGAGGACCTTCGAATACGTAAGGGAAAGGCATGGGCAGCCTTGAATAGGCTTTCCAGGATTTGGAAGTCACCGAGAATTAATCGGAAACTTAAGGTCCGATTATTTAGAGCAGCAGTAGTTCCAGTACTCCTCTACGGGAGTCCATGCTGGGCTCTAACTGCTGAGGACACCAAATCTCTGGATGGCACATTCACAAGAATGCTACGCCGGGTTCATTGTGTCAAGTACAATGCACACATCTCCAACCAGACACTATATAACATTGGAGGTGTCTCATTGGTTCCCCCAAGCTTGACACTAGAACAAAATCGCCTCCGCTTTGCAGGACATTGCTTTCGCCGTGAGGACCAGCCAGTGCATAATCTTGTACTTTGGCAGCCTCATGGAGTGAATAAGCATGGTGGACAGCCCATGACTTTCTTGAGACGCATCTTAAAGGACACTGGCCTTAAAGATGCGGATGATCTAGCAAATGTCATGGGTGATAGGGAGTTGTGGCGGTGCAATTTTGTTGACAAGCCGGCACAGCATTCTTAAAAATGCAGCTGCAACGCAGCATGCCGATCCTAGTAGTAGTAGTACTCACACATGCTGTTTGTACAATTTGTTACTGAAATTATTTTGTATTATTTTAAATTACGTTGAGGGAGTTCAGTGGTGTGTTCTTCATTTTTTCTTGTGGGGATAGTATTAGGGCAGCAATGCATTGAGAAGGGTGGGTAGAGAGTGTATCACAAATAATAAATGTGTGGTGATATAATCCGACAGTCACGACATACCGGTAAGTTATAATATGAACTGGAAGGTCAGTCTGAACTGCAGATAGCTAAACTGTAGGCTTATCTAAGGATGAACCAAACTGAAAGTAATTAGTGATTCAGTGTATGCTACACAGAGAGGATAAACATTTTACCAAATATGTCATTATTTAGTTAAACGACGTCTCCTATTCAACAATATGTTATCATACTAACAGCAAGTGCTACCAGTCCACTCGTTACCACCAAGCTCTTGGCTGCACATGCATTTATTATTTGAGTGAGTGACACCATCCGCTGGTGCAAACTGTGCATTCCCTTCCAGAGAAGTCTGCTTACATACAAGAGACAGATTGTTGGAACAATCAGTAGGACCAGTTCCACTACCCGCTGTGCATCCAGTCGAACCGATTTGAATTTCTCCCCTGTTGCTTTGGATAAGTCCTACAATCAACTAATAATATAAAAATGAATAGGAAGTTAACTAAGTGAATTTCGCACCGTGTAGCTTTGTTTTTATAAGGAAAATTATTTTAATATAATAAAATATATTATTATATAATTTAATAAAAGTATTTTAATGTCTGAAAGTAATGTCTATTAAGAGTTATCTAATATGACAGCCACTTATGTTATAAAAATAGTCGGAGCCAAAATGTAAACTTGATTTTCTCGAAAAATAATAATTTTGTGTCGTACCAATTTTTCGATACCATATTTTATATATTTTTTATATCAGTTTTATATCATTTCGATCACTGGGATGGATTTTTCTCCCAAAACCTTGATTTTTTGAAAATAATGAAAACAATTTCACTTATTTTTTCAAACGTCTTTTGCACCCATCTGCAAATTCGCGAATTTAATTTCAGTTGTGTCCCCAAAGAAATTTTGATTCAGTAACCCAATTTTTTCTTAAAAAATAAAAACCAAATTTTAACTTAAATAATTAAAGATATTATGAAGTGGACACCTCCCCAATAACAGATACGTTTTCGAGACAGGGGGGAACATCGCAAATCTTACCTCGACGAATTAATATATAGTGCCATTGTTAAATTATCAACTAAGGGAAAGGAATAGATTACAGTGGCACGTTACTCTAATCAAAACAATAAACTAAAGTAAATATAACAGTTTACAGTTGTATATTTGAAAGTATTCAGCTGAGGGATGAATTTTGATTGAGTCTAGAATTCCCCCCCTCTCCTCCCACTACCTGGATTTGTTAAGGGATAAGCGACGAAATATTTAAATACTTAAACTGCAACGAATGTAGACGCACACCATAGTTCATCGGTATAACAACTTACCTGTCCAATAAGAAGAATGTAGGCAGTTCGCATTTTTCTTTTTGTGTTAGAGATGCCGGTTAAATCTGAGGGTCTGTCTCCAACACAATAATTTCAACAAAAATAATTTGAATAAAAATAAACTGTAAAACAGTGCGACGCGGATGTCTTTATATAGATAAACGGTGTCTCTAAATGATTTCAACTTTACGTAGAAGAATAAACCTTTGTTAAAGAGAGAGATACAGTATGGGAAAGGTAATAAAATATAACGACCATGTAATATATTAAAACTTCCTGTATAAATTAATAAAACAGACCTGGTTGTACAGTATGTTTGAAACTACCGTTACCGGTAGTAAAATCATATTACTAGCCAGTCTTTCCGTCTCTATTACATGCTTACTGCGTTGGGTTTTCCAACCAAGAATGGTCATTCAGTCTTTCCCAGACTACAGTGATACATGTCGCCGCTAATAGTAATAAAGACGTTGTTTTATACCGTAGAGACCTCAACATAAAGTAGTTATGTCGCAATGGTATAGGTGGCGGCCTTTCCTTTACATACAAAATTACATTAAAAAAACCCACCACGGTTACATTTTAACTAGAAAAATTAATATATACTGAAAGTTATATAATATTATGTGCATCGGGTAGGTAACTTGTTGTTAGTAAGTTCATTTTTAAATTACATAATACTTATTCAATAATTATAAACATAATATCAAATGTTATAAGTAAATATTTAAAGTTTCCATAATGTTTTAAAGAAAAGGAATTCCCTGCCGTACTGAATTAACTTATAGTAGAAACATTAACAGTTCTCTCAGCCCCGGTGAGATTAGCCCGTTGGAGAGACTCGAGTCTAGACGGTTCCCCATTGGCTGTGGCCCTGGTAACCGTATTCAAATCAGCTGGGTCCACTTTCGATAACCTCCTCACCGATAGGCGGCGTATTATCGGTCGTAGAATTTGACGTCGTTGTTTTTTCTCTTCAATCTTTTCCTCAACTTTCACTTCGATTTTACTTCTGCCTTTGGCGATGAGAGCTATTAGACTTACGTAGAAGCTGAGTCCAAGGATTAGGTAGATACTAAAGGCGAGGAGGTACAACCACCTCGTGAGTTCGCTCCCCGTATGCATAGCTGGTACATAGTCCCCAAAACCAACTGTAGTCAACGTCACAAAGTTGAAATAGAACGCTGAAAAATATTACAGAATGTCTCAAAGTCACTGAATTCAGACACTACCGGTATATTCCAGGACGAGGTTTACTCAAGTGCACCTGACCTGACAATAGCTGGTTTCTCTTTACTCTGAGTCTGCTGTAGGCGGAACACCGGGACCAACTGTAGGTAATAAATAGGCCTAATGGAGGTAGTTAAATTTTGTAATAATACAACTAATGAATTATTCAACTTACCAACTCCGAAATCCCAATCGCCTTCAATGACACTGAATATAACACTGGGGCCGATCATAAAGAAGGTCACGTAGATTACAGATAAACTAGTCCACTTTATTGCACCCAAAACTACATATTGTCCCTTGTAATAATCACCACAATGGTAAACGATAACTGAAAAGCAAAAATAATGAAACGTATCAACTTTTGTTAACCATAATATGAAGTATACCATACTTTATGATATTATATTTCACTTTGCAGTTTACCACCATATCAAGAATGCCAGGTTTTCACTAAAAACCCAAGGTACAGAAGTGCTGAATGAATCTAACTAACAAAAAATACACGAATTAATTAGTATCTGTAGGTTTAAAAGATAGAAATATGCGCTACAGTATATATATATAAAACAGTTAATTTTAATACAAATTCTTCTTAAATAATATTCCAATAAATTTTGACCAAAAGGTGAAAATTTCATATTCTTCACGTTCAGGGTTTTGGTAACCATGGACCATAAATATTGCATATCACAACTAATGTAAAAGCTTCTGTGGGATATAACTGGCCCCTTTGCTTCGCAATCCAGTTTCCCCCCAGGCGCTGGAATACTCTAAAAAGGGTTCTCTAACTGTATATATATTCCCCTCGCCCGCAAGGTACCGTTACAGGTGTTTTAACGGACATAAAAGTCATTCTGCTATATACGTGTTTTAGCGGACATGGTAAGGCAAAAAACCCGCAATACGGCAAATACTTTTACACAGCTTAGCCGTGATGATTCAGATTACGACATCTAGCAGCTGGTTGCTTAAATGGAAACAGCCATTGGACGCATGGTTCTTTGTTTGGCTTCAGCCAATCAGAGCGATTCTCTCTGTCGATGTGGAGCTTTGAGCCGATCATACTGGGATTGTTCAGTCTTAGAGTTTTTTACTGATACTTTGTTGTTATTGCTGTCTAAGCCAGAAACAACGGCTCTAGCAAGAAACATTAGTAGGCTTAAGATTATAGAGCGTATGACTGTTATCAGTTCGACGGTTCATAACAACTCACATATCGGTCCATATCAGTGCATATCGCTGTACATATCTGTTCATATCATATCTTAACCTACCGTCTTAATGTTTTACTGTTGTCATATCTTATATCAGTGGATTGAATATTATTTGGAGAACATTTATAAAGAACCCAAATTTCCCAATTTTCTTGATACACTACAGGTTAGAGAGGCGGGTTATATATATAGCGATTGCGACTTATATTATTGTGGTGTGTATTGAATTTAATGCTATTTGATAAGCCCTACATGAGTCCGTTGCTATTCTCTTTATATATGATAAAATTCATTGACGGTCGGCAAATTAGTGAGCAGTATTGTGCGTTACCGGTAGTGTGCATGATTGTGGCTGATAACTAAGCATTTCCTAAAGAATGCGCCTCATACGTGAATCATAAGCCTTACCGACTTACCGTTGTGATTAGTATAAGTCATATCTCTGTTTACTTAGATAGAGCGCCACGTCCTAAAAGGAACTGTTAATATTTCCCGAAAGTGAATAATATTAGTCAGAAATTAATTATTAACGATCAATCGAATAATACAATACCGTAAGCTTCACTGCAATAATAATCTAAGCCCTCAGAATCCAGTCTCCCGGGATTATCCAGCGGGGACGCGCACTAGGCTGGCTTCTGCTAATGTTGTGTTTATTGGTATTAAATATTGTCATCTTCTAGAGTCGATTTATAAACCAAAAAGACATATAAATTTTGGCAGGTTAAACTGCTAAAGGTCTTCCAAAAGCGCGTACAATAACAGTCATTGACTTTATTGCAGTAAGCAATAAAGTTGAAAGTACCGGTCAACCGGTAAACCTGAACCGGTACTTCTGTAGGTCAGTAGGCCCAACTGCCAGAACCGGTACTGCTGTAGGTCCGTAGGTCCAACTGTCAGAACCGGTACTTCTGTAGGTCTGTAGGCCCAACTGTCCTAACCGGTACTTCCAGTATAAGTACATTAGTATTATTTCGATTGTGATCTATTGTATATTGTATGCTGCCAGGGGAATAGGGATTGATCACCCCTCATTCCTTTGTATAGTTTACTTATTTCTGTCAGTTTTATTTTCTAGTAAGTTAATATTGAGCTGAAGATGTGTAAGTCTGCTCAGATTGTTCAGATAATTGTAGGCCAGACTGTTGTCGGATTGTTGTTGAGTTTGGAGAGATTACGGCGTGTGTAGAGTTTGTCTGATAGAGTGCCGTTAGTAAGTTGGGGCAGCCATATGCTGCAAGGTCAATCCCCTCTTAAAGAATAAGTCGTACTACCGTGTTAGAACGCATACTAACTAACTATTTCAGAATCTGCATATACTGTAGTTTATTTAGGCTTGATCGTAGTCTGCCATCGTTTTAGCCTGTGTTTGTTTGTGTGGTCTGTTCAGGTACCGTAATAGTTATTACTCAGATATTTTGTAGGCTGGATTGTTGTCTAGCTATTATTAGGTCTGAAGAGATTGCTGCGTGTGTAGAGTTTGTCTGATAAAGCTCCGTTAGTAAGTTGGGGCAGCCATAGCGGTAAGGTCAATCCCCTCTTAAAGAATAAGTCGTACTACCGTGTTAGAACGCATACTAACTAACTATTTCAGAATCTACACGTACAGTAGTTTATTTAGGCTTGGTGGTAGTCTGCCAGCGTTTGGTTTGTATTTTGTTTGAGTATTCTGTATGGGTAGCGTAACATTTATTATTCAGAGTTTATGCGATTATTCGCAACATTCATGTCCCCAAGTTTATCCCTACAGTAATTGTGCTTGTTATACATACCGTTATAGTTAAATTAACCCCGGTACTACACGGGCTGCTTGGCGTAGGTAAAGACTGGTGACTTTGTGCTTCGGTCACTCCAGCAGATGCCGTGGTTCTTTTAACTGTTCAAGTATATTTAACTGCTGATTATTTGTTATACCAGTACTTGTACCTAATTTAGGGTTTAGTGTACAGTGCTTTCCGAAGTAATTAGTGTGTAGGCAGTATATTTGTGTTGTAAAGTGGTTAATAGGCACGCTGGATCTGGTAGTCCGCGGTAATTAACTTCTAGGTAGGAACAATCCGTGATACATAACGTAGTACCTATAGCGATACGGTTATAGGTCGTCAGGCGGTGGTATTTTCCTATCTGGACAACGCAGTGTATTTACTACTACTTATTATTTTCAAATACCGTAGTACCCTGTCCATTGTAATAACCAGAATTCTAACCCTTTGTTAGGCTGGTTTGTAGACTTCCTGTAAAATTACCCTAAAATTTCGTACGTAATATATTTTTGTTGTGTTTAGTAGAGAATTAATCTCACCCGTATCGTAAGTAATTTGTAGTATTAAGTAACTTAGGTAAATTAGAATTATCTGTTTTAGTGTCCCATAGGTAGCACTTCACTGAGAGCGCACAGCTTCTGTGTAGTGACTCCCCCAGAAATAATAACATTTATTTCAAATATTGACAAAACCCTTTTAAACGGGTATATAAATATTATAAATCAACTCAAACGATTTATAAATAGTAGGCCTGCCATACAACAACTAGGTCTCAATATCAGTTGGACTGCTGCTTAAATAACGGTAATAAAGTAAGTTAAAGTAACCAAGTAACCCTAAAATATTCAGAAATTCAATTATTCTAAAATAATTGACATACCGGTATTTACCATAGGCTTATTATATTTATTTCTATAAATTTGAGCTGAAATCATACCGGTATTCTGTAATTAATTCTAGTAATAATTATACTTATATATACTATAAGTGTCAGCTGTATACCGGTATTCACGATAGGCCTATTATATATTTATATATATTTGTGCTAAAATTATATACCGGTACTCTGTGACAAATCTAGTCTGTAATAATACTTATATATATATTATAAGCATACCGGTATTCTAATATATTATATATATATCACGCTACACTGAGTAGCAGTATCGGTAATTAATTATTAGGCTAACAGTGATACTGAATTACTAGACTTGCTTTAACTGTAATATAGCAGTAGGCATTCGACTGTACAATCAAACATGGCTGACACAAGGCAAACTCTGTCAGATAGTCTCCTAGAAACAACAGCCTGTTTCTCAGATCAAAGTGTAGAGAATCCCAGACCGAGGTCTGTAACCCCTCATACTGTAAGAAGGGCAACCCCTGCAGTGGTTGTGTCAGAACCTAGGTTGGTAGAAAAGATTTCGCAATTTGCGAAGTTAGTGAAGCTCCGTTGGTCTGCCATAGGCACTCGGGCCCAAGTCAAGCGGGATCAAGAAGAAGCTATAAAACAGCAGCAACCTCCTAGCCAAGAACCTAGTTCTCAGCGGCCTGATAGCTCCAGTAGTTCGGATACTGTTGAGCGGACACCCGAACGCGGAGCGAAGATGGCGGATACGGTTTATGATGAGCGGCCAACCTATGAAGAATCAACCGACGCCACTTCTTCTCAAGTGGAAAGTGAGGTGGAAAGCGAAGTGGAAAGCGAGGTGGAAAGCGAAGTGGAAAGCGAATTAACATCAGCAGAGAAGCCGCGAACTAGAGACGCTATCGACATTTATTTGTCCGACTATCAGCGATTCCTAGGAGACGAAGAGTTGAGGAGACGGCTGTCTGGACTTTCCCCTAATAGTGAAGGAACCAAGCTTGTGTTGGACTCAATCGATGCCGAAATGTTAGCTGCAAACCAAGCTGAATGTGATGAAAAACTCCGCCTCATTAGAGTCCGAGAAGAACAAGTAAAGAAAGAACGGATAGAGAAAAGAAAGGTGGCAGCAGCAGCGGCGGCAGAAGCAGAAGCCGAAAGAAAAGCGGCAGAAGCAGAAGCCGAAAGAAAGGCGGCAGAAGCAGAAGCAGAAAGAAAAGCAGCAGTGGCAGAAGCAGAACGAAGAGCTTCTGAGGAGACTATCCAACTGGAGTTGGAAAATCTGCAAGAGACGCAAGACAGTATAAATAAACAGTTTACTGCTAATCAAATGCAGATGATGAGAAAATCTACTCCCAAGCGCCAGGGATACACATCCTCGGAGGAAGGCGAGACTACCGATCCTGAAGGCGGAGGAAATAGATCTCATCTAAGTAGGCGTAGAAAAACATCTTACCGTCGCAAATGGCCTGATTTGTCCCCAGCTGTTAGAAGACAGCTAGCTAGCACAGACTTGAGTAGTATAGAACCTACAGCCCAAAGTATTAAGGTCCAAAGACTCTCTACAATAGTTGATGAGCCTGAGATAATTAGGCCTGTCGTTCCCAAAGTCACTTCTGTGTTAGAGACCCCTGTACTTCCAGAGCTTAACTCTAAATTCCCTTTGCATAGTACTACACTGCCTGTACCCGGTGGAACAGTCCAAGAGAATATCCCTGTCCAGATAGCAGAGAGAGAAATCAAAAATTTGTCTCCCGTCGTCCCGCGTCAGCCCGCTACTATGTTGGCGACTCCCGCTTCGGCGGTTGAGTGGGTGGAAGAGGGACGGCGGGGGATGAATCTCCTGCTAGGACAGATGCAGGAGACTGTCCACCAACTTAAGGGAACAGTGAGGGAAGGTAGAGCAGAGTTGCAAGAAGTGTAGCAAAGTATCGCGCTAGAACGCGACAAATTAGTCAATATCCAAAAGGGCATACCAATACCCCCTGTAACATTGTGTCAACCTGTTAGGTCTGAAGTATTACATGCGCAAGGTGTGGAGCCTACACGCATCTATACTGCTAGTGAAGTTGAAACTCCTATAACAAACCCTATTAAGGGTGATTATAGACCTGTTATTAAAGATATTCCCTATAGACCTGATAATGATCCAAGAAATTTATATACCGATAATTCGATATTAAATAACACGATGGCCCAAGAAAGCTTTACGCGTCAGATGGCTAGAACAGAAGCCCGCCAAGTGGTCAAAGTGGGAGAGATCGTCAAATTCAATGGAGATGAGATGAAATGGTTACCTTTCAACGAATATTACAAAGATAGCATACAGAACTCTGTACTATCTAACGGAGAGAAACTTAGATTCCTCATCAAGTGCTTGGAAGGACCTCCCAAGTTAATGGCGTTAAAGTTTATTGGACATCCAGATGGATTAAGACAAGTTTGGGATACATTAAACATCAGGTATGGTAACAAGGATAACATAGCTAAGTATTTGTATGCAAAATTAGTAGCCCCCCGACACTTCCTTAGTAGCGGGATTATAGAGTTTTCCGATGAAATTCAGGAAATCTGTAGACAATTGGACTGGTTAGGTAAGTCTCATGAATATCAGAGTTCCATGGTTATTGGAGCCGTAGTCTCTACTTTACCAAAGGGTGGAGTATGTACACGCTGGGACAAGAAAGTGTTGTATATGAATGAGCAGCAACGACGAAGCCCTACCATGGCTGATCTCATGTCCTTCTTAGATAATGAAGTAAAATTACAACTCATAAAGCAGTCCAGAGAGAAAACATCGGAAAATAAGGTAAGTGAGAAACCCGTTTCTAGGAGAAAGATAATACCAGTGTGTTATACTGACGACGGCGAAAGCCAAGCTTCTCAAGAAGAGGACAGCGGGAAAGACACAGTAAAATCTTACTATGACAATAAGACCTATAAAGACGTAAGTAAATACAAGTCTCAAACCAGTGACAGGAGAGAACAGGTAACAACAACTCCTCCTACGTCTCCTAAGAGAATTCATGGAAGAAAGCCCGAAGAAAGAATGAGAGTGCATAACGTTACCCAAGGTAAGGTGAGTAACATCAAACCAAAATGTGCGCTGTGCGACGGGCCCCACCGTTTGAGTGCGTGTGCTGAATTTCTAAAGAAATCCCTTGTAGACAGACGTACAGTCCTGTGGAATAAGCGGTTATGCTATAATTGCCTCAGATCAGGACACCAACGGCGAACCTGTTACTCCGACGTAAAGTGTGCAAAGTGTGGCGTGAAACATCACATCTTGTTACACAGTGAGTTCGAACGAAACAACCAGAGTCAGGTAAGTGAGTCCGAACTACATGTCCAATTCAGTGATGTAAATGACACTGATCAAGAATCTGAGATGGAAGGATTCTATACTGACGAATTCTCCGACGCCAATGAATCCTGTTATCTAATAAATACCGCAGTGTATCGAGCACTTACTTACGAAAAGGACATCAACGATGAGTTTCCCCCAACTACTTTCGCCAAACAACCATCTTGGAAAGCTCCAGCTTCCAACGTAGGAATCAGAGAATTTCCTGTAGTTCAAGTAAGAGTTCACGGTCTTAACAAAAGCTACATAGTGAACGCCCTCCTTGACTCCGGCAGCACAGGAACATTCATCGATCAAGAACTAGCCGAAGATATATTTGCTGGACAACCCAAGTTCCACTAAATTGAATATGTCAGGAATTATGCAGGTTTGGAAATCTACCCTAACGGCAGATTACTATGTAGGTGTGTTGTCCACCCCCCAGGATAAGTTAGGAACACAAGGTATAAGGTCAGTAAAAATGGTGGCTATAAAGAACTTTGCTACTACTCAAGCAGAACCTTATAACTGGGACGAGGACGAGTGCATCCAACATCTTGAGATACCTCGATTCCAAACCGATTATCCTGGAGTGCAAATCCTCATCGGCCAAAACGCGCATGAGACGCTTGAGACATTGGAGAAACGGCCTGCTCAACCGCAGCCATTACAAACTTATGCGGTAAGAACTAGAGTAGGTTGGTACTTCACTGGCCCTTCCCGTAGAACTCTCAAAGAGAGATTACCTCAACAACAGGTATACAAAGTAAAGGAATGGGAAGTGGAGAGCAGTGATGTGGACGATCCAACTGAGGGAACACCATACTCCTCAGATAATGACGATATTAACTCCAATGTAGATCTATGGAGACATTGCCTTGGGACGATTAATCCAGCCGACATTGCTTCCAGAGGAGCAACTCCTCAAGAAATGATAGATACTCCAGGCTGGTTAGGTGGATCCGACTTCTTAAGTAAAGAAGAAGAATGGCCTCCTCATCTTACCACGGCTGAGATTAGACAGGCCAAGGGAGCGGAGAAAGTAACACAACAACTCAATCGCCCAGCTAGTCGTCTATGTTTACTGGAAAGAGACCGAAAACTGTCCGGAAACTATGGAAGGCAAGATACTCTTCCTACGACTACTTCCCTAATCCGACAAATATCTAGGGACTCCATAACGTGATAGCATGTGGAGTGGGCGTGTGACTATACCATTTTATATTTGTTTTTATTTTATATTTATGTATGTATTATTATGTAATTTTATTATAATCGTTTTCTTTAATTTTATTTAGTAGAATGTTATTTTAGTGATTATTTAGTAGATTAGTGCAATATATTAGTGTTTATTACGTATGTAATTACTTATAATATATATTTAGTGCGACGGCGAGAAATAATTATTTTTCTCTTTCCTTACTGTCCGTATCATATTATAAATACGTGACTACAGTAAGATGACATGTCAGTACTTATTAAA